>LPNX010003526.1:3204-35709 GCA_001517045.1 Pseudotsuga menziesii
CTTTATCTTTTCCGGTGGTGGAAATGGGGCAAAAGAGTTCTCAATGGTGAAAGTAGCTTGATGGTAAGCTAGGGTTTCGAGAATAATTTCGGTAGAGGCAGGATGCTTATGACTGTGGATGTGAAATGAGGGGTCTCCACCATTTATTTATAGTTTTTTAGTGGTGGAGTGCTGGCCCATGGTTTTGGAAACCATATGGTTTAGGGCAGCTTGTTTAGGGTTTTTCCTCCTTTTCCTCATTATTTTATATTTTTTCTTCCCTTTTGGGGATTTTGCTATTTTTAGAGGAATTTTGGACATTTTTGGAGGAAAAAGGGGGTTTTTTGGCCTTTTGGAGGCATTTTAGGCCTTTTGGAGGTTTTTTAGATGGTTTTATGGCCTTTTAGAGGCATTTTAGGCCTTTTGGAGGCTTTTTAGTGGGATTTTATGGGAAATATGGTAGGCAAATGGACAAATGAGCCATGTAGTGGGGTAGATGAGGTAGTTAACCATTTTTGGGTGTTAACAGTCTCATTATTTGTACAATCAAAGGCAGGTTTGTAGGAGTAATTCAAATCTCTCCCTTCTGGGCATCTCACCCAAAATCCAGCTCCTGCCCCTTCCCTGCATGTTGCCCCATATAAATTTACCTTCCACACTCCCTCCATCTCTTCCTGAGTAGGCACAAAGGCATCATTCTGTGAACTGAAACTGTCCTTGCCTCCTTCTGTGAAGAAAATAACAGACCCCAACTCAGTGTCCACTGAATATATGGGGTGGTTGTTTGTCCTCTCAGCATTGGTCATCATGTATGCTAAATTTTTCTCCCTAAAGATCCTTCTATGTACTCCAAAGACAGGGATGGTGGCATAGGACATATCCATTTGAAGAGTACATTTGATTTTGGATGCCGAGGATCTTGATAACAACATTCCAAACTTTGGAGGGATGTCAGCTACAAATACATCCATGACAAGGGTTTTGGAAAGGATTTGGGCCAAAGAGATGAATAGAACTTTGATCAATCCTAGGAACTTGAATTTACTGGAATAAAAGGAGAAAACGCCTTTGTATGGTCTGGTTACTTCCACACCCAGCTTATCCATGATCACCCTAGGCATCAAATTGTGGGAGGCTCCTAAATCAAGCATGTCATTATGCAGGATGGCATTATGAATGTTCAGACTGACATAGAAGGGGGGGAAATCTTCATAGGTAGACTCATCTACATGGGGTCCAAAGAGTATTGCGGGACTATCATATTGAATATTCAGGGAATCTGATATTGTAGAAACTTCTCCTGGAGGCTTCAACACTATGGCAATTTTGGAATGATATTCATAATTGTTTAACAATTCAGTGAGAGGGACAAAGATTTTGATCTTTACAACTTCAGCCTCTAGACTGAACGAGGTTTTCCCCTGATCTGTTCTCCTTTGATTATCCTCCTTCCTTTATTTCCCTTTGGGCTTTGTTACATTCTTGGAGGTGTCCTTAGGGGGTGGACTACTCTTAGGTTGCTTGTAGAGGCTTTGTTTGCTGCCGCTTTATTTATTATAATAGGAACATCTATGTTCCTTAGACCAATCTGTCTCTAAACATCCATGAAAACAAGTTGATAACCCCTCTAAAAATCCTATGTTTCCCCAACACGCATCTCCTTTGCTTCATGCAAGGAGTCATCATGTTCTTCTTTGGTTAAAAATCCATAGGATGAGTTAGTGTCCAGCTGGTTGATGTCAACTTCAGCTTGATTTTCATACTCCTGCTCCACATAGTTCTCCTGAATTATTGGGGGTATGATATATTGATCAGGAGGGTTTATCTGATCTATTTTCCTATTTTGGAGGATCTGGGGCCTTCTTACATTCTGGTTTCTATTTTTTCACTCTTGACCCTCCCTGGGAAGTGGTCTCTTGTCCACAATGAGCCTTTCCATCAACTTCTCCATGGTTTTTATCATCATGTCCATTCTGGCCTCTTGTGGATTAGAGGACGAAGTTTTTTTGGGATCTTTATCCTTTCTTCTTTCTCCTTCCTCTTTTCTCCATTCTCCCTCATCCCTCTTCTTTCTTCTAGAAGTAGTCAGATTTACCTCTACCTCTATGGCATTGTTCATCATATCATCCAGGGAGGCTGATTTTCATTCGCTCAACCACAGGGTAACCTCACTATCAAAGGATTCAACATATTGAAGTTGGGAAGAACCAAGGGGATATTTAAACTAGCAAGAATGTAATTTTATACCTTCATAACCCTGTCAGAATAGTCTTGGACATATTCACTCTCCTTCCTTCTCATGGAATGATATTGGGAAAAATATAGCTTTGGATTTTTCTCGTCTTCCCATTTGTTCTTGAAGGCATCTTCAAAGGCTTGATAGTTTAGAGTGGAGTGGTCTAGAAGGTTTGTGAACCATCTTCTTACCTCTCCAGCAAGACATTGGGAAAACAACCTGACTTTCACATCATCATAGTCTACTTCCTCAAATTTTTTCCAATCTGAAAACCACTCCAAGTGTTCCTCAGCTGAATATCCCCTCTCCCCATTAAATTATTTGATTCTTTGTCCATATCCATGGGTAAGGTTGTGAATATTAGCAGGGAGGAGTAAAGGGGAAAACCTTGACATCCTTGGAGGTAAGGAAGGGTTTCCAAGAGGGATGGCAGGTTGTGTGATATACAAAATTAGTGTGTTGTGAGGAGCTACAGAGCTATGAGAGGTTGTGAAATTGGATGATGTAGGTTGTTTGAGCTTGGAAGTGGAGATTAATGTAGTTATTTTAGTGGAAAATAAGGGGCACTCTGGGTTAGGCAAGTGTTGGAGATAAATTCCTAGAGGCTCTAAGTTCTGGGGTGACCATGAAATGCGGGAGAATTCAAATGCAGAGGTGTCAAAAACCACTTCAGAGAGGCTGGACTCAGATTTAGTCCTAGGGAAATCTAGCCCAAACTCTTTATCACAATGCTCAAATATATCATTAATAGAAACAAAACCTTCAGTAGGTAAGGAAGGAGTTCTGACTAACCTTTGCAGTTTATTGGCCCTTTGAATCAGACTCTTTGGATCAAAAACCTCTTGGAAATATTAAGCATTGGGATTTCTCCTCGTGTTGGTTCTTTTGGACGCCAGTATTTCCCTTTGGATTCACCTTCCAAATTTTTTGAGTAGAGTCACCAGAGCATATATAACCAACATGTGTCTAGGATCAACTGCTCAACCAGGTCATAGAACTAGAACAATGTCATTTCCTTGAGGAAATAATAGCAATTATCCCCCGAGAACGATGCCAAGATGTTATCACCTAATAATTTCCTATGGTTTTGGTGGGAAAATCACTGGGTTAACCATTTCAAACCAATATTTAGATTGTATTCTAGCCTATATAGTCAGAGAGGGATATCCATTTGTCATAGGGTCATCCACATATACATTTGGATTTAAACAAGCATTTAGAAGGGTAGGGTTCTAAGGGGAAACATTATTTGGAATTTAAAGAGTGTAAGACAAACAAACAGACAACACCACTAGGAAATGGAGTCAAATCCTAAAACATCCAAGGGCTTACATCATAATGGCTATTGATAACACTTGTAATTTGAGGAAAAGTAAGTGTTAATGTTCAACAAAATATGTTTGAGAGATGGTAGGGGGAAATGAGAAGAAGCCCAATGAGACATGAGGAACCTATCTGTGGATGAATCTCCTAAAACACCTTTATCAAAAGAAACAATAAAGGTTGATAATTGTTTGGGTGTGTTCTACTATCTTAAATACACATAATATTTAATTATCGACCGGGGTTGGTAGGCTTAGAGTTTCTACAAAATATATGCGAAGGTATGTTGGTGCTTAGGGCAGACCCGGGTTCTTATACTTTTATTACCAACCAACAAACAAACCCACAGTGTTGGCCCTTTTGGCAACAACCTGCGAACATGTTACAGTCTCACCCGAAACAACTATGGGGTGCCGTAGAATCAGGTTTCTACAGGCGCAAGAGGGATATTACTGTACCTTTATTCTTAACAAATAATAATTATGCAATAAATAGCTTCGACATTCACTTAATTAGCTTCACGGTTTAGATAAAAGACAGTTCTTGCTTAACCCTTAACTGGGAATTCACAGCAAAGTTAGTACTTATCAATATATCTTACTTATCATTCACCTAATCATCAAATGCATAAAAACATAACAGAAACAACATAAAAGAACCACCACAACACAATATATACGTGGTTCACCCACAGTGTAGGGGCTACGTCCACAGAACTACGTTTATATTCAACTCTTTACAAACACACAGTTCTGATCTGTGCACTTAGCTGTAGATCTCTTCAATCACCCAAAGTTGCGCACTTAGCTGCAGATCTGCGCACTCAGCTGCAGAACCTTTCTTACAAAACCCTCTGCGCACTCAGTTGGGACTTATCCTTCTTACAAAAACCGTAAAATCAGCCTTAGCTTCTTCACATCAAATTATCATCATAAGATAAATCATGAAAGACCTAACCTGACTCCATTACATAAGTGCCTATTTATACAAGTGCACTATTAAAAAACCATGGGCTTAAACCATGGGCACCCAAAAACCATGGGTTTAAACCCTGGGTTATTTACAAAAAGAGGGGCTTCGACCCAACCCCAAAACCCCTTAGACTATTTTGGACCGCAACTCTGCTTACAAGCTTCGCACCAAAACCGCGGAGTTGCCAAAACTAAGGACCCTTAAGGTCGGAGCCCCAACAAGGTAGAGGGATTCCTAGGGCATTGTAGAAATACTTTAATAACAAAAGATTGAAAAATATTTCCAAATGAAAAACTGAGTCAAACCCCTAAAAATTTAATTATTAATGTGATTAAAGAAAAACATCATACTAGGATAATATCAGAATACTCATTAATTAACTCTTCTTCTTCTTAATCTAAGAATGGGAAAAATTTCATAAACAAATTCAGAAACTGAGAAAGGTCTAATTTATGAATAAGTAGAAAAAATAAATAAAGAAGCAAGTAGAAAACTTAATAAAGAAAACTTAATTAATAAGACTTCTCTAATTCTTTAGCCTATAAGCGTTTTTAGTAAGCATACAATTAAAAGAATAAATCCTATGCTAGTATCAATGTACAAAGTATTGGTGTATTTTCCATAAATTAACATGTCTAACCCTAAATTCAATATAAATAATGGTGAATTAAACTAAACTAGAGATATAATTATCAGACACTACAGCGATGATAAATGAGGAAATCAAAGACAAAAGAAGAAAATCAAATCATAATTCAGAAACATGCTTTGATTGAAAAGAAATACAAAAAGGGCTTTTAATAAGTACTTTAAAATAATCTAACCTAAGGTCCTACAGGCTGGTGTAACTATTACCTAATTTCCAAAACATAACAGAATTCAAAAGGCCAAAGAAATAAAACTGAAAATAGGTTAAATAATAAACTAAGAACACTAAAGGTTGGATGGAAGGATGGACGACAGTCTAGAAGGAAGGTCCGAATGATAGTCCAAACACACAGTCCGAATGAGAGGATGCAAACAAAAAATAATAAAAACAGACATAAATGATTTAATTATCAGCTGATTTTGTGCATATGAAAACAAAATGCATAAAGGACATAATTTAAACTGAATTAATGATTTGAAATAATTAAAAAGACTTCTAATACTAATCTATGCTTTGAAAAGGATATCTTCTTTTATAAAATAAAACAAATTGAAATATAACTGAACTAATCTATATTTAAACAAAATTTAACGAAACTAATTCTAACCATAAATCAGACCTAAGACTAAATGAATTTTATCTATCTGTAAACATAACATTAAGCATTTAACTAAAAGGAAAACTGAAAACAAACTACACGTGACCGGTCGCTCTAATTATATAGGCAAAGATTACATTAATAGCATAATGTAAATTACATTAAATACAACAAACATATATCACAAAGAGTAAATAAATGGACAATTATAGTGACATAATCACATAAACAAATTAGAACAAAACTACTTATCTGTGAAAAAGAAAATAACAAAAACACGTACAGACATGGAAGCCACTGGTTGTGGAGGGGCCCTCTCAGCAATCAGGGAATGCCTACCTAACACCTATGCAAACACAACCATGAATAGAAGAATGTACAGACTTTTATTTAGAATATGGAACAAAATTACAATATACTGAAGAACAAAAAATTACAACATGAACTAGTAAAATTATCAGCTCTCACGCAGAGGCTGGTTTATATATTTGTTTATAGAGATGAGCAAGTCGACCCTTTAGTGGTCAACTTATTTCTAAACTTGGTCAATCATAAAGGCATATAATAAATCTCAGGCTAACGCATAGGCATATCCCTTCTTTGGCATAAGTCTGGTTTTCTTCAATGTGAACATGGCATGCAGGCTCCCTCTCCAGCGTGGTTGATGGCCGCATGTTGAGCAGTGAAGAATACATAGTAGCAAGTCTTTAGAATGAGAGATCCTTATTCAACGTGAACAGATCTCCTCAGCATGTGTGATGTGGCATGCAGCTCCTTCCTTAGCGCAACTGACGGTGTGGTGTTGAACAAATGAGAGCACACGGTGGGTAGGTCATTCCATTCTTCAAAGTGCACAGACTGGTAATAATTCAAAGGTTAAGCAGAGGAGGCCACGACCGATCCTTTTAGACTGGATTCATTCTTCCCTTTGAACACGTGGGTGATAAGCAACGTGATGGTGATCTTAGGCTGAGATATTCTTCAATCATCAAACACATGGAAAGTAGGCCATTTGCAGAACTGTTTCAACATTAAATGCCTGAAATCAGTTATGGACAGTGCGCAAACTGATTAGTGCTCTGGACGGAAAGATGGAAGGTGAGCTGGATGATGATTGCACAGATAGGGCTGAATGGTAAGCTGAACGGTGGTTGCACAGATTAGGATGAATGCTTGTGTGTTTTAACGAGCTGAAAACTAATATGTCTATTACAAGCTTTCCCAAAAACTGTAAATCTGCAAACAAATACATAAATTAATTAATATATCAAATATGCTTTAAATAATAGAAATTTAAGTCAATAAAGTTGTAAAAATAATGTTAATAACCAGAGTTGCGTAAACATCAAATTTGTTCTTACCTCATGCTAAATAACGATCTGCGTGACATAAAATACACGAAAGATAATAAAATATGCATTTAAATGTGTTATTTTAGTGCCAAAAATGATAACAAAATGAGGCTCAACATTCCCCCAAACCGGAGAAATGCCAGGTCCCACTAAGCAAAGAAAAAGATAAGAGATCATACTGTCAAAGCGAACTTTGAAATGTGAGCCAACAATAGGCATATGCATGAATGAGTGAGTTCATAAAGTTTATAATTAGTTCAACCATGTCCAAAGTAAAACTTTGGACAAGTTGAACATATGACACAAAAGGTATAAAATTAATTCTTTGATAGTTTAAATACATGATTGAGTAAAAGGATAGGGTTACTAACAGTGAAATGATAGCTAAAAAAAACTTCTAAGGTCAAAGCATTCTCATGGAGGTAAAAACTATTTGCAAAAAAAAAACAGAATTTGGTTAGCAAATTTTAGTCATAAGTGTTATAATATCACCAAGTTTAGATCGTCATGTGGTATTTCATTTGGATTATCCTTCGATCCTTCATATAGTCCTCCATATTGATCTTCTGTAAAAATATATTTCATGCTATAACCAAGTTCCATTGCTAATTTATCTTAAAAAAACTTATGATTTTGTCAGAGAAAATAGATCTGTCATAAATAATAAAAATTAAAACAGACTAATTTTTAAAAACAGTCTAATTTTTCCTAATCCTCCCTTCCCCCAAACTAGAGGTATGGCGTGTCCTCAAGCCATGAGAAAGAAGATTCGATTGTTCCATATAAAAAGAGTGCTATCATGCTATTTTATTATTTTGTAAAAAGAAAAACTAACTATTAAATGGAAATGATTCAGATATGTATATTCATGAAAAATATAACAGTGCTTAGAAAGACCACTTAAATGGTGAAAGCATGACATAGGAAAATCTAGTCATCCGTGCCTTATTTTAAAGATATCTTGTCATCATAATATATTTTGAGTTTACCTCAGAGTGTGTGAGATTTTATAGCTATGGGTTCCATTTTAGGATAATGAAATCCTAGGTGTCTGTTGAAGTAGATAGCTAGTTCCAATCCCAACTTACAACGATTCTCAAATGACATTAGAAACAATCGGCCTTAAAATAAAATTTGAAAATTTTTCTTCATATTTATCATTATTCTCCGAATCATGTGCATAGTAGTGCATTAAATAGATCTCCTTTACCTGATATTGCCCCACTGCTAGTAGGCCTATTTAGTACCCAGATGGGTTTATCTTGGTACCATGCAAGCATAGGCCTGCTTCCAGCGAGCTTGTTCAATACCCCGACGGGTTTACTTGCATTTATAGAGCTTGTTTTTTAAGTTTTTACTTAGCATTGACCTGCTGCTAGCAGGCCTGTTCATTACCCCGAAGGGTTTTCCTTTTATAATGATATTAAGTATATGGAATCCGATTGGTACTAAAGCATGCTAAGCCCTGCTAAAACACATAATTCAATTTTGCAAAAATAAACTTACAAATACTTTTCATACTGGCCTTAATCATAAATCATGTCAAAAGAGAATAACTTAAAGATGTTCTTTGACCTTATAACCCTTCTTCTTCATAAAAGATAAATAATGTTCCCCACAGGAAAAAATTCCACCTACTATTGAGTTATCACACAAAGATACTCAAGAGACAAGTTTTGATAATAAGGATAGAATGAACTAGTGATCCATAGGCACAAAGTGAGATTCAAAAAAGATAATAATGAGAGTAAGTCTTATCACGCAACTGTTTAAAATAGAAAATCAGAAATATACATGTCTGAATCAAAATATCAAAACTTCTGAATCATAAAAGGAACGGTTAAGAATGATGTACACATAATTGTTTTTAATTATCACTATAAGCTGCATTTTTTAAGAAAGGTTTAAGATATATTATGATCATAAATTGTCTTTCAGATAATACTCCATGAGCTGCTTATAGATAAAATTCTTATAATCAGACTGCAAAACCACTTGTTAGATGATTCATATTTATTTATAAAAACATATATAACATTATGGAAAGAAAAAGAGTCACCTGTAGTAACTCTTATTTATTTAATAAAACAAAAATATATTTACATAATATCCTATTCTTCTAAAAAGAAAGAAAGCAATTCAAGTATATGAATTCTTCCAATGTAACCATGTTCAAAGCAAAATTAGAAATATACATTTATCCACATATAAGAAAAATATTACAATGATTACTGGGATATGAAGAATCAACCGAGCTGTTTGATTTAGCAGCAATAAACATTGAAGAAGAGGATGGTATCATGGCTTTGTTCCCACTTGGAACCATATTTCAATGTGACTTATGTATTCTATGTTTTCTTCTTCATTTGTTATGTCACGAGATATTTCATTGAACTCTAGGATGTATAAAGAATCTAATTTTGGTGACGGGGAATATTCAAGTTCTAATGTCCCTCCCTCATCGAATGAGAGGCATTCCAGGTTGATCGTGTCTTCTTGTGGAAAAGGCCAAGTAGAAACTTCACTTTCTTTCGTAGTCTTTACAATCCCTTGATCTATAACCTCTCCAAATATCATATGAATTTCTTGCAATAATGTTGGTGAGGTAGGTAAGGTGGATAAATGTTGCAGTTCAACATTGTAAGCATATTGTATTGCTTTATTGTTGTTAGAATGTGGACTAGATTGAACAGGAATGTGTGTAGGGATTAGAGGAGATTTATGAGAGGGCAGGTGTAATTGACTAGCTTGTGTGGTTGATCCTGCCTGGAAAATGGGATATTGTTGAAAATCTTGTAAAACAAGAAGAGTTGCATCATAAGAGAGAGTATCCCTATGATCATTAGATGGGACAAAAAATATTTGTGAACAAGGTTGACGGGGGTTAAGATGAGGCTGAGAAGAGGGTATATTCTTACTAATCTTAAATTTTCCTCTTGAATACCTTCTACATAATTCACAAACATTATCATATGATAACTGAAATACGTCACCTGTTTCCATTAGACTTAAAATTTTTAGATATTCATTTTTTATGCCTTTGAGTAAATTTTTTTTCAAGGTATCATTTCCTGATTATCTTAGTTTTGATATTTGAAGGTTGTATTGAAAGCGTTAGACATAATTTTCCAAAGTTTATTCTTCTCCCTGTGTTATTCCGAAAATACCTTCATTGACCCTTCAATAATCTTGGTATCTTTTCAAGAACATATGTTTCATGTCTTCCCAAGTTTGAATATAATTCCCACCTAGGCTCATGAAACATTGAAGGCCTGCTCCTTTCAAATTAAGAGGGGAAAAACTCATATTTTGAACATTATATGCTCTACAAAGTATTTCCAATTGAAATAAAAATTCATCGGGGTCTTCATTTTCTAGTCCATGAAAATTTGGAAAAATGGATTGGGGAACGTATTGTATTTGTGCCACTCCTCTTGGATCTCTAATAGGGAATTCAAAGGTAACAACTTCTTCATCCTTCTCTCCTACCATATCTTCCCACAATATAAATAGTTTTTCATGTGTTATTTTAAAGCTCCCCTTTCAAATGTTCCTGTTAGTTTGTTAGGATGGGTGGCACTTACAACACCACTAAGTGATTTGATTGTAAAATAAGTCCTACACTCACATACGTGTAAATTGTAAGAAAGTAAATTACCTAAAGGCACACATACATCAAATTGAACTTATGAAAAAGTAAACTATCTACGTTTGTGAAAAGAAAAGTACGCTTAAGGGAAATAAATCAAACTTTGCGTAAAGTAAAACACACTTGTGTGAAGAAGGAACAACAAGGATTTGGGGTGACCCACTAAAGTGGATGCGTCAGGCTGTCATACTATGGAAATTCTGTAGTGAATTCGTCTTTGCATCTTACCCCCCCCCCCTTGCTGTGTAACGTAAAGGCAACCTATCTATCCTTATCTATGTAGACTCTATTCAACAAAAACTAAACTAAAGGAAAACCTAGACTACTGCTACTGATGGGTTTGGGGGTGCTTGTTATAACAGATGTGCAGGTTCTTAATGTGATTAAAGCCTAAACATCATACTAGGATAATATCAGACTACTCATTAATTAACTCTTCTTCTTCTTAATCTAAGAATGGGAAAACTTTCATAAACAACTTTAGAAACTGAGAAAGGTCTAATTTATGAATAAGTAGAAAAAATAAACAAAGAAGCAAGTAGAAAACTTAATTAAGAATAATTCTCTAATTCTTTAGCCTATAAGCGTTTTTAGTAAGCATACAATTAAAGGAATAAATCCTATTCTAGTATCAATCTACAAAGTATTGGTGTATTTTCCAGAAATTAACATGTCTAACCCTAAATTCAATATAAACAATGGTGAATTAAACTAAACGAGAGATATAATTATCAGATATTACAACGATGATAAATGAGGAAATCAAACACAAAAGAAGCAAATCAAATCATAATTCAGAAACATGCTTTGATTGAAAAGAAATACAAAAAGGGATTTTAATAAGTACTTTAAAATAATCTAACCTAAGGTCCTAAAGGCTGATGTAACTATTACCTAATTACCAAAACATAAAAGAATTTAAAAATCCAAAGAAATAAAATTGAAAACAGGTTAAAGAATAAATTAATAACACTAAAGGTCAGATGGAAGGCTGGATGGCAGTCTGGAAGGAAGGTCTGAATGGTAGTCCAAACACAGTTCGAATGAAAGGTTGTCTATAGAAAATAATAAAAACATACCTAAATGATTTAATTATCAGCTGATTTTGTGCATATGAAAACAAAATTCAGAAAGGACAGAATTTAAACTTAATTATTGATTTGAAATAATTAAAAAGACTTCTAATACTAATCTATGCTTTGAAAATGATATCTTCTTTTATAAAATAAAACAAATTGAAATATAACTGAACTAATCTATATTTAAACAAAATTTAACGAAACTAATTCTAACTACAAATCATACCTAAGACTAACTGGATTTTATCTATCTGTAAATATAACATTAAGCATTTAACTAAAAGGAAAACTAAAAACAAACTACACATGACCGGTCACTCTAATTCTATAGGAAAAGACTACATTAACAGCATAATGTAAATTACATTAACTACAACAAACCTATATCACAAAGAGTAAATAAATGGACAATTATAGTAACATAATCACATAGACAAATTAGAACAAAACTACTTATCTGTGAAAGAGAAAATAACAAAAACACGTATGGACAGGGAAGCCACTGGTTGTGGAGGGGCCCTCTTAGCAATTAGGGGATGCCTGCGTAATGCCTATGGAAACACATCCATGAACAACAGAATGTACATACTTTTATTCAGAATATGGAACAAAATTACAGTATATCAAAGAACAACAAATCATAGCATGAAATAGTAAAATTATAAGCTCTCCAGCTCTCACGCAGAGGCTGGTTTATATATTTGTTTACAGAGATGAGAAAGTCGACCCTTTAGTGGTTGACTGATTTCTAAACTTAGTCAATCATAAAGGCATATAATAAATCTCAGGCCAATGCATAGGAATATCCCTTCTTTGGCGTAAGTCTGGTTTTCTTCAATGTGAACGTGGCATGCAGGCTCCCTCTCCATAGTGGTTGATGACAACGTGTTGGGCAGCGAAGAATACACATTAGCGAGTCTCTAGAATGAGAGCTCCTTCTTCAACATGAGCAGATCTCCTCAGCGTGTGTGATGTGGCATGTATCCCCTTCCTTAGTGCAACTGACGGTGTGATGTTGAACAAATGAGAGCACATAGTGGGCATGTCATTCCATTCTTCAAAGTGCACATACTGGTAATAATTTGAAGGTTAAGTAGAGGAGGCCACAACCAATCCTTCTAGACTAGAGTCATTCTTCCCTTTGAACACGTGGGTGATAAGCAACATGATGGCGAGCTTAGGCTGATAGCTTCTTCAATCATCAAACACATGGACAACAGGTCGTTTGTAGAACTGTTTCAACATTAAATGCCTGAAATCGGTTATGGACAACGCACAAACTGATTAGGGCTATGGATGGAAAGCTGGAAGGTGAGTTGGATGATAATTGCACAGATCGGGCTGAATGGTAAGCTGAACGGTGGTTGCACAGATCGGGCTGAATGCTTGTCTGTTTTAATGAGCTGAAAACTAATATGTCTATTATAAGCTTGCCCAAAAACTATAAATCTGCAAACAAATACATAAATTAATTAATATATCAATTATGCTTTAAATAATAGAAATTTAAGTCAATAAAGTTGTAAAAATAATGTTAATAACCAGAGTTGCGTAAACATCAAATTCATTCTTACCTCATGCTAAATAACGATCTGCATGACATAAAATACACGAAAGATAATAAAATATGCATTTAAATGTGTTATTTTAATGCCAAAAATGATAACAAAATGAGGCTTAACAATAACTAAAATGGAGCATCTAACAGAGCATGAATTCCAATACATTTACCATAAATGCAAACAAATGCATTATCTGACGCAAGGAGCACTTAACAGAGAACAAATTCCTTGCATGCAACTTGAAACGTATTAGCAGAAACTAAACATACATGAAAATGAAGCATATAGGGGAACACAAACTTAACACTAAACACCGTGATGAATCTCAGACACTCATGAAATTATTTGCATTAATACTTCCAAGAAAATTTGCAGGGCTACAAAACGAAGCACAGAGGATTCAAAATATAAATGTCGAACCCCCTTACTTCCTCTATATAGGTTACATTTATATTGTCATGGGCTCCCGAGACCAACTCAAAAACAAATGCAAATTCAATTTACCAAACTTGGGAATCAATCTTGCACACAGAAAATCCTAACAGATTTCGATCTGGCAGATTTTCCATGATCATGAAACAAATCAGGAAATCACGTTGGGCAGTGCATGATGCACAAAAATGGAAAACTAAACACTTGGGACTCAGGCCCTCCTAATTTAACACAATGGTTTAGAGCACCTCTAACAACATGCAACAGTTTCATTCCTCCTTGCTTCTTCCACTAGTGAAATTGTTCTGGAACGTTAAACTTTTAACCAAAACAAGGATATGGAAGCACGTTTCTGAACCTGCACACTGTGTAAAATTCTATTGAGTTTTGGGAAATTAAACCAACAACACTTTCAACTAGCAGAATTTTTCTAAGCCGTAGATATTAATTAAGCTTTGATCCTTATCGTCGAAAACTTCAGGGTCTACAAGATTCTGCAAATTCGAAAAGTTCATTTCTCCTCGCATGTTGGATTAGCAAAATTATTTTCCACCGTAGATCTGATTCTTCCTTTGATATGGGTCGTTGAAAACTACAGGGTTTACCATATTTCATAAATCAGGAGAGCTACTTACCTTGTGCGCATGTTTCCCTTTTCCACATTGTCGATCTTAGGGAGACACTCTCTGATCTGTTGATCTGTGATCAGAGTGGCGAAAAGCGGATCATGGAAGGCAGGCTTCCAACTTTCTTGAGGCTCAATTTGATCTCTCTTCTCCCACCTTATCCTTTCAACCCTTAATATTTATACAACATTGATTTCCTTCAGATTCATCCTTATCCATTGATATGAGATCAAGCTACGGGTTGCAGAAAGCAGAAGTCAGGATTTCTGCTTTCAGAATGCTAAATTCTTATATTTATGCTTTCCTCCTTTCTGCTCCCTTCCGGACCATTGATTTGTGTGGAAGCTATCTGAACTGTCGATCTTACAGAATGAAGAAAGAGGGATTGTAACTTTTTACGACCAAATTTATGTATCTTCTTCTTTCTGCTTTTTCCTTTCTGCAAAATAACGAAAAGCGGAAGGCGAAAATACCAACATTTATAACCAAATTTTGGCCCTTTCCGCTGCCGCCTTTTTTTCTTCTCACTTTCTCTTGGACTGTTGATTCATCCAGAGTCATTTTTGTCCTTCAGATCTCGGACCACGGAATGAAAAAATCGGGTTTACCACTTTTTATAGCCCAATTTTTTTCTTTTCCGCTTTTTCAATCCCTATTTTTCCTTCATGGAAATGATTTTCGGCCTTTGATATTCTCCACTATGCATCTAGGCCATCCATTCCTGCCAGCTTTTATCCTTTCTCATGTTTTTCTTATTCAGGCATATTTATAAGGCTAAAACTCAGGATTTTCAATAATTTTGTACTTCAAAGCAATGGATAAAGCCATTAGAACATGTAGAAACCCCATCAATATCCTTCAAAGTCATGTGATATGGAAAAATTTCAGACCTTACTCTTTCTTTCACTGGTCTAAACTTTTGTAGGGGAATTAGTGTAGATGTATATGTAAAAATCCTTAACTTTTATCATAGGTGCTAACAGGTCCAGAGCACGAAAAAGAGAAAAAGTAATCTCAAATAGGTTAATTTCCCGTAAATTTAGTCCTCTAGTCCTGGAAAAGAGATAAATCTGTACGTAAAGATACTCTTATAAATTTCGAAGAAAATAGAGTATTCCTTTGTTCGTAAATAATCCATAGGTTCCATAAAAGGGTTAAACTTATACCACTATGGATGATTCTTTAGTTCCTTTAATGAGTCTGAAAGAACAAGAAACTCGACTATCTAGTTATTTTTAAGGAGTCATACCAAGGCTTGAAGATAACTCCATACGACACAAGCCTTATAATCAAGGGTTGTTCAGTAAAAGATACAAAATGAGGCTAATTTTTTAGTGAAAAACAACTACAAAGGCTCCTGAAACTTAGAAAAAATGCGGCATGAGTACTAGAAATGACAAGAAGTGTTCTAAATAGGGTAATCCATGTGATTTAGGCACTAACCATGGAAGAACAATGATGTTTGAAAGGTAAGAAGTGGTTTCACATCACAATCCATGGATAAAAAGGATACCCTAAAGTTCATCAGAGGATAAGGTATAAGTGAAAAATATGCAAAAGGGACTGAATCCTACCCTAAAGGCGAAGGAACCATACTCCAATTTCATCCATGACCTATAAAACCTAGGTAAAACCAACCAACATTAGTTCAAATGACAGAAAATAATCCAACAGAACAGAATCAGAGCCCAAAATTCGACGGTTTCCATGTCTAAAATTCGATAGAAGCCTGTCGGTAATTTGACAACCACATTTTTTTTATCATCACTGGCATGTTGTTGGATATTCGACCACATTCCAAACCCTGTCGAATTGTCAACGTCATACGTCCTCGAATTTTCGACTCCCATATTATCGAAAATTCGACTTCTCTTTGTCGAATCTGAGAAGTTCCTTTGTAAAATTTGGGGCTTATCTCGTCAAATATCCGACTCCCATCGTGTTGAAAATCCAACTTATCTTTGTTGAATCTGAGACAGTTCCTTTGTAAAATTTTGGTCTTATGTCGTCGAAAATCTGACTCCCATCGTGTCTAAAATCTGACTTATCTTTGTTGAATCTGAGACAGTTCCTTTGTAAAATTTTGGGCTTATGCCATCGAATATTTGATGGGTACTAGTCATTTTTTGATGACCTCTGACGGATCGCTCTTGTCAGACCTATGGAAACCTCGTCGTACGATCTTCATAGAGTGTCAGATAACCGACAAGTGTTAGTCGGTTTGTCGACAACGTCCAATGGATTGCTCTTGTCGGACTTACATTAGAGGAAATTTCAATTTAAAATGGGCCTTCCAAAAATAATACAAATTACATGTCATCATGTATTAGCCAATCAAAATGCTTTAAAATTAAAAAAGGGAGCACCTCTTAAAGAATTTTTTAATAAATTTGGGGATAGGTATCATAAAAAAAACTACTTTTTGTTTGTATTTTCGACATATCTCCCTGTGTTTTTACTCAAATTTCAATCGGGAGAGCTCGTTGGATGTGGAATTAAATTACGTATCCAACAAGTACCCACTCGACATACTTTTGATGGGCTCTGCTACGCCAAAAACAAGGAATACCTGAAAAACTGTGATGATGATGTCATCATCATGTTTTTTCAGGTATTTCTTGTTTTTGGGGTAGCGAGGCTCATCAACAGTATGCTGAGTGGGTACTCGTTGGATGCAGAATTTAGTTATGCATCCAATGAGATCTCTTGATCGAAATTTGAGTAAAAATACAAGGAGATATGTCGAAAATACGAACAAAAAAGTAGTTTTTTCTTTTCTTCCACCAAAATTAATAAATATTATTTTATTATTTTAACTATTATTTTATTAATTTTCCTTAGGAGGCCCATTTTGAGTTGAAATTTCATCTAATGTGGAAACCTCGTCGGATGATCATCACAGAGCGTTGGATAACCAATGGGCTTCTGTATAGTTAAAAAAATATACCACCTATTTATCAACTCCTATTTATCTCCCACCCAAAGGATTAATTTTTCATCACTAAACAGATAAAGAAGGGGGAATTAACTATTAAAAACAATGCAACCCATGCACACATAAATGTATATATGAAAAAGAAAACATTGAAAAATAAATTACTCATTGTACATTCAGTATTTCTAGGTCATTGTGGAGGAATAAGAGATCCTAAACTATGTTGGGGAAGCATATAAGAACATTATTATATGAATAACATTCAATAGATAAGTAGTATATACCAAAGACAAAATGATGTAAGGGGATCATTGGAATCACTGAAATCACGTCTCTTTTGTATGTAAGGGGATTACCTTCAAACTTCAACATTTCAAAAGTTGCATCAATTGAATGAGGAATGTTTGAAGAATGTTGTGGTGAAAAGTTGGAAAATGAGGAGCTTGTAGGTGAACACCAAGTAAAAGACTGTAGTCATTAATTTTCTCAGCTTCTAATAATAAGTTGCAGTCACACTCTATTGGTCTACAAGCACACATTATATCACCACAAACACCTTGTCAAAATATTTACAGAGATGATATTTAAGCAGATGATGAGATACCACATTAAATAACAACAGTAAATTTCACCTTCACAAGATCTCCCAATTCCTCACTACACTCTAGCTTTTCCTCAACAAGTCAGTTCTCCAATAGGTTTTTCTTGTTATTATTTCCAACTAGTCATGAAATTTCCAATAACTCAAAGGAATTCAACTTTCACCTTGTTATAAGACTCTTAAAATATTGGAGAAGAGGTGTTTCCTACCTAGGATGTACTGGAACACTCTAAAACATTATGGCATAGATAACGAGGTCAAATTGATACATTGCACAACCCTTCTAATTAGCGATAAGCATGCAAAAATATGTCATATTACTCAAAAAACCTATGAAAGAAGAATGTTGCATTTTTAAAAAAATTATGTGCTTCAGTGTTCACTTTTATGTTTTAGCCTTCTTATGTAGTCAAATCATCTAAAGTATTATAAGCCTCAGTATTCGAATCAATGGTTTTATTGTTACTCAAATTTCTAATGTAATTGTGTTATTTCTCCAACTCTATTTCATATTTTTAGAAGTTAGAAAATGATTAAGAATATCAAACCATTTGCATATCCAAAATCAATTAAAAATAGTTGACGGTACTACAAACTTCATTTGAAAGTCAATCAACTCACTAGTAGTTCAATAACCCCTCTACAAAGAGCATTCCCTTTACAATGAGGAAATGCATAAAGCCATTAATTTTCAAATTAGATGCATGAGATAATTAACTTGCAAAAAACCTCATACAAACATAATTTTTTTGTCTGTATATATCAAACATTACTATTACACTATCATGAGATCATTGATTGACAAATATTTGGTAAAATTAAATCTTCGGTATCTAACATAAGAATTATAGCTATCTGAATCCATTGATGATCCATCTTAACATTTTATGTATAAACGGAGAATCCTTCATTTCTAATGCATATCCTTAAAGAAGCATACAAAATACCCCCGAGAACGAATTGAGAATTGAGTAGTTTTGTGCATGAATTGAGAATAGAGTAGTTTTGAAGGAATCAACTACCAGTTAACCAAAATTCACATGACTAATTAGTTAAAAATGTGATAAATCTACCACTAACCATCTTAGCTTCCACCTCAGCCAACTCTTTTGACTCTCTGCAAGAAAAATATCCCATCGCAGTAGGCATAGAACAACAAAAGAATATTAAAAACTTTAGATAGACAATCTCAGAGTAAGAACAGAAAAATAGTTGTAAGAAAAACACACCCTTCCTCTGTGAATCCTTCCCATAATGACCACAATCCAAATTCATTGAACACGATTGTCGTAACATGATGAATCCATTTCTGAGACAACTGTACCAATTTAAAATGAAGTTAGAGTCTAAATCAAAATAGCATAATCAAGAAACAACTACATTAAGTTTTTAACATAATGTGTAGAAATGAGGGGAAGAAGAGGGAAAACTAAGGAAGGTTAAAACCCCTCACATTTAAGAGTATGCAATGGGATACAGGGAACATGAGATGCTAAAAGTTAAAACATACAGAAAATAAACATAAAAAACAATAACCATGCATTCCTATATATTTATCATTAAGGAATAAGACAGATAAACAAGCATCAAATTCCACATTTACTATGTTGAACAAGTCATTGATTTTCTTATTAGTAGTGAAAATGAAAATACATTGTTCAATCAATGTCCACTCACACATAGTCCACAATATCTATACGAAATACAAAGACATGCACAATAAAAAACATTGATACATTACAACCATACTGAAAAATGACAACTAAAAGCCTGAAATCAAAGGACAAGTGGACAAAATATAAGTCGCCATCAATTGTTGAACATCATTGTCAGTAGCATATATGACCCTGGTTATTGAGATGCCTCTACAATGTAAACATCATTGTCACTTATTTAGTTGAGGGAATACTTTGAAAATCCTTTGAAGTGTGTAAACAACAACCAGAAATTGAACTAACTGCAACTGCCATATAATCCACAAATTCTAGTGTCTGGCCTAAATAATTACACCTTCACCTTAGGACCTGCTGTACCGAGAAGATCTTGATATACAAGGGTATCCAGGTATAACTTCTATAAAATGCAACATCACCAATTTACATTTCCATTTTGAGACCCACCATACATGTCGAAGAATCATTGCCTATATTAGAATCATATTCACCAATAGAACTCTATGCCTACCTCCTCTAGGCTCTAGTCCTTGAATCTCAAAGTTGATCGTCCAAGAAATTTAAGAAAGTTGATGCACAACAAGCAAACAATTTTTTTTGCTTTGTGTTCTAGCAAGCATACACAGAAAATTTTATTGATTGTGTATTCTTACTAGCATACACAACAAAGCAAGAAAATTGTTTTGCTGTGTGTGCCTGCTAGCATACACAGCAACAAAATTTGCTTGATTGTTTTGTATGCTAGCAAGCATACACAAATTTTTTTATTGACTGTGTATGCTTACTAGCATACACAACAAGCATGCATACACAGTCACCTTCCATTCCTTCCTAGTATGGAAAATGAACTTACCACAACACCTTCCATTCCTTCCTAGTATAGAAAATGAACTTACCACATACTCAATATTGATTCATGTGACATCAAATTAGTTGCTCGATCACGTCAATATGGTACACCATCTGAGACTCAACCAATTGAACTCTTAAACCCATTTCATCCAATAGTGGATCTTGACACATCTCTTGACCTAGCATTAAGCCAGTACCCAAATTTCCAAATTTGTATTTCTATGTTGCATGAGATTGTCTATCCAAGGAGGCATTGGTTCTTGAGGGAGGGAAATTCTCTTTTGAGTATTTTAAGAGGGGAAAGTTAGTATGTAGGGGGGCCTCAACACTTTATGGATAAATATTATGTTGCATATACAAAAGGGTTCATGAATAAATACCGTAAAACTCTTATTAATCATGTATGGATTCATAAATATGAAGGTGATAAGAACATGTTGAAAATCATTACCACACTAGAGAATAAAACATTCTCAAAATAAAATGTGGGTTGGGATGTGATAACATGAAAGAGAGCATTTTCTTTATAAGTTGGAATAATTAGGTGGCAGTGGCATGCCAAAGATCAATTTCTCATGTTTCTATGGGTTTTCCTAGTGGTGCATGGCTTAATGGTTTAGGAATGACATCGTTAGATTAAGCACTAGGTTCTCTAATTGAGAGATTATTTCTATCTGAGAGCAATATTTTTTCTTAAGTTACCTAAAAATAATTGTTATAATTAAGTGCTAAGTTTACTCCTATTGATTACAGTAATATTTATAAATAGTTTTCAAATGATGATCAACATTGTAGGGCCCTTAAATAGTGGTTCATCCTAAAATATTCAATCAACATTAATTGGTCCTTGGTCTTTGGAATTATAAGTGTTAGAATATTCATGGGAGAAAGAAAAATGGATAGAGATGTAGATAGGTTGTAAGCCTAAGCAATATTTATATCAGGAAAATCAAGTATTGGTCATGAAGGATTCAAGCCAATCTAAAATAAGAGCTAAAGTGGATGTTGCAATGAAATTGGTGGTGGGAACCCAAGAGGAAGGGGAGATAAAATGTGAAAGCATCACAAGAATTGGGTTACATTGTGCACTTATAAATGCCTTTATGGGTCAACTAATAATTGTAAGAATTTTGTGAACAGGGAAAATTTCACCAAGAAATATGCACTTTAACCAATTCCTAAATTTCAACTCACTCCAATGAGATTGATCATAGGTCTATCTCATAGAAATTGGAGCGTTAAGGCCAAAATAAAATATTTAGTAACCACTTGAAAATACTTCATTAAATTATCCTACCAATATGGTAGGCAAGTTCAAATAAATAGACAACGAAGACATACTTCAATAGTAAATCAATACAAAAACCCTTTATTAGTAAATCTATGGTATGCATACATGAAATTTCATTCATTAACATTGGATATATAATAACACCTTTGAAATTTGCAGTCTCATCTAATTCATGCTAAATCAATACAAAAACCCTTCAATAGTACATGTATGGTATGCATACATGAAACTGAATTCATTAACATTAGATATATAATAACGCCTTTCAAATCTGCAGTCTCATCTAAGTCATGCTAAATACCTCATCTAATACCAGTATGGTACAACAAGTCCAATACATCATAAGAAAGGACTCTCAATGAAACCCAAACCCTATCTAGGGCATCCACAATCAGTGCAACCCCTAACTAATAATAGCAAGCCCTATCAAGGCATCCAACCAAGCTACAAAATCCACTTCAAGGAGATCAACATCAATATATAAGGATCACACCACTATACAATCCCAATAACTCACATCACACAAGCTTCACACACTCTTCACTTGCATCTCACAAACCAAGGAACCCTAGTGCATGCATCAGTTGAGAACAAACATTGTTATAATAACAAATACTCATTATTTCAAGATCCTTCACATAGCTAGCATAACACTAACTAATAAGCACTACAATGTTCTCTGTAAGAGTGATACCTTACAAATACCCTCAATAACTTGCATGGAATAAGTCAATAACAAAGCCGTAAGTGGAGCGTTACACTAAGCAAGAATGACACATGGGAAATTGCATGCTCATTTGGTTTTATCAGTATCAAGCCCCAAGTGGAAATTGTGTATGATAGCAAGCATACACAACAAATTTTATTGACTGTGTATGCTTTCTAGCATACACAACAATCATGCATACACAGTCAAAGTGTATGGCTTTCGTTTCATACACATGAATCCCTAACACACAACAAACCTCGATAACGTTGTCTATCTTTCTGGTTCTAGGCCTGCTGTAGCTAGATAAACTTCTTAGAAACTTCGTATTGCCCATAGCAGCCATAGCCCTTGACCTTGACCTCTCTCATAGTTGGTCATTGTTAGGAAGTATTTGCAAAACGGTAACAAGAATTGTAGAAAGAAATGTCCTTGCACCAAAAGAAGAAGAAAAGCATGATTATTTTTACTTACTTTCTAACATAGCAGCTATCTTATAAGGGCCTATCCATAGTTTCTGAAAGTTTGTATGTGCTTTCCTTTTTCTGCATGTACCAAATCACAATAAAATCATGGCTATATAATGGAAGCCTTGGATATGGAAGAGCTACACCGAGTGCCTATGTTCCAGAATGAGAGCGAACCCCCTCCATTAAGCATTAAGTGATCTAATAGAATTGTTGTAGTAGTACACTTGGCAGAAAAGAAGCAGGAAGAATATGAGAGTTACGAACCAACCTAGGTAGGCTCAAACTGTCAAACTCAGCCCTAGCATCCTTGAAATAGTCACAAGCCATATCTAGCAAGCTTCAAATAGTCACGGCCTAGCTCCAATAATCATCGACCAACACTTAAGAAAACACCTACAACTTACTCAATTAAACCCCTAATTATACAAGGCATTGAATGAAAGGTTGGTAAATGACTTATCGGTCATTGGCCCTTCATAGTCAGCGTATGGCTCTCTCCAAATTGTTGCCCCTTGGTAACTATAAATAAATTTGCAGCAATCTCCCTTGAAAACCTCTAAAACCTTACCCATCGGAGGGCCGAAGGATGGGAAAAATGCTCTAATGGAAATTTCTGCAGGCATGAGAGGTCGACATTACTCATCAGAGGGATGAAGGATGGACACAACTCACAATGCAATTTCTATAGGTGTGAGAGTTGAAAAATCGTGATGCTGGTGTCGATAATGGGTGAAAATGTGTTTTATTAAGTTGACAATGGCCATAAAACCAATGTCAATCATTGAATGCATTATTTAAAACATATGTCTTGTCTATACTTTATGTACATATCAATCATTTAATGTGTGTACTTACCCATCTAATGTGCCATGTTGTTTGTCTAATGTGCCATGCACTTACCCATCTAATGTACCATGTACTTACTTAATGTTCCATCTAATGTGCCATGTACTTACCTTTATGTTGTTATCAATCATTTGGTATTGTATGATTACCTCAATCTTGGTTTTGAAGTAAGGCAATTTTCACCACATGTTGAGACTTCTATTATGAGGGAGATGTGACAACAATGATGAAGATGACAATGATGGTGAAGACGATGAAAACAAGGACAATGATGATGATGATGATGATGACGATCACGACAATGACGATGACGATTATGCTGATGAAGACGAAGATGATGATGATGAAGATGGTGAAGTTGATGATGATGAAGATGATGATGATGATGATGATGATGGTGACGATGAATATGATGATGATTTAGATGACGACAACAACGACGAAGATGATGATGATGATGATGAAAATGGAGATGTTGATGATCATGATGATGGTCATGATGATCACGATGAAGATGATGATGATGGTAATGGCGATGATGGTGGTGATGATGATGCTGATGATGATGGAAATGATGAGGATCACCATCATCACCATCATCTTTTTCATCATCATGTTGATCATCATCATCTTCATGATCATGATCATGATCATGATGATCATCATCATAACCATAATCACCATCATCTTCATCATGTTGATCATCATCGTCTTCGTCATCATGTTCCTCATCATCATGAACCTCATCATCATCATCATTTCCATCATCATCGTCGTCATCATCATCATTGTCTTCATCTTCATCATCATGACACTCATCATCATCATCATCATCACCATCATGATCATCATTATCATCGTCATCGTCTTCATCATCTTGATGATGGTAATGGCGATGATGACAGTGATGATGACAATGATGATTATGGAAATTATGATGATCACCATCATCACCATCATCATCTTCATCATAATCATCATCATTTCCATCATCATCATCATGAAGATCACCATCATCATCATCATCTCATCGTCATCATCATCTTCATCATCATGACCCTCATCATCATCATCATCATCATCATCACCATCATCGTCATCTTCATCATCATCATCTTTATCATCATGACCCTCATCATCATCATCATGGTAATGGTGATGATGACGTTGATGACGACGGTGATGATGATCACCATCATATTCATCATCATCATCATCATCATCATGTTGATCATCATCGTCTTCATCAATCATGTTAATCATCATCATCATCATCATAACCATCATCTTCATCATGTTGATCATCATCGTATCATCATCATGATCCTCATCATGATCCTCATCATCATCATCATCATCATAACCATCATCACCATCATCACCATCACGTTGATCATCATCGTCTTCGTCATCATGATCCTCATCATCATGACCCTCATAATCATCATCATTTCGATCATCATCATCATCATCATCATCATTTTTGTCGTCTTCATCATCATGACACTCATCATCATCTTTATCATCATCATCATCATCATCATCGTCATCGTCATCGTCATCGTCTTCTGTAACAAAAACCAAATTTAATTATTAAGCTAGGTTAATTAATGTAAATTAACTAAGAGGTGGCTTGAAAAGTCACCTCTCTTCCTTATTTATGGTATAAATTACCGGGGTATCTATTATGTAGTCCATCTTCTACATTTATTAAATATACATTTCCTACATTACATTTGTCTTTCCATCTTCCTTACCCTTCTATTGGTATCAGAGCCTTTCAACTCTCGGCACCACCCACCACCCTTCACAATCCGTCACTTCCCCATTGCTCCACGCTGCCTTTGTTGTTCCTCTCCCTTCGCTGCACCTACTTTTTCCCACTCATTTCTCCTTCCCCACTATTTCCACCCTCTTACGCCTTACCCCTACCAACATTCCAGCCTCACGCCCTTCCTCACCCTCCGTTTAGCCTCTCTCATGGCTACTCCATCTGCGTCTCCTCTCCGCCACCCTCCATTGCGTGCCATTCTCCACCCTTCACCACCTTCCACCCCTCTCCACTAGCTCCTTCCCCCAGCTTCCTCCCATGCCTCCCACACCGCTTTCTCCCCTCGTCCTCCTACTGTCCACTTGCCCTTCCTTCCATCCCCAATCTGCAACACCGCCACCTCCATTTCCCTCCTTGCCACTTGGCCACCTGCGCGGTCCCACTTCACCCCGCTTCCCACTTCACACCACTCCCACCCGTCCACTG
Source organism: Pseudotsuga menziesii (assembly GCA_001517045.1). Classification (NCBI taxonomy): domain Eukaryota; kingdom Viridiplantae; phylum Streptophyta; class Pinopsida; order Pinales; family Pinaceae; genus Pseudotsuga; species Pseudotsuga menziesii. The sequence goes on from LPNX010003526.1 coordinate 29,293, forward strand.
CTCCCCACCTAATTGCTCCATCCTCCATCCCCACTTCTTCCCACCTTCGTGTCGTTGTTCCACCCTTCCATTGCTGGTCCAATTCCTCCCTCCACAATGCTTCATTTCGCCAATAAGCACGGTCAACTCTTTGAACTTACAAGGATTTTAATATTAATAAAATGTATTAATATTATGGATTAATAATAATAACAAGGATTTGATACTAACAATATTTATTAATATTATTATTAATAAAAAAACTATATTATAATAATAATAATTATTAGAAATAATTATAAAAAAAATTGTGGCGAGCTGGCATCGTACATTGAATAAAAATAAATCCACGTTTAGTGTTGAGAAAATTCCAGCAATCACCATATCAATGGATGCTCGGTTCGATCAAATCAATGAGAAAATTAACAAGAACTACGAGGAACTCCACACAAAAATCAAACAGATGAGGGACAATTTGACATCAAATTGGACACAATTTACATCACGAATTGAGAATAGTTTCCTCACTCTATAGGAAGACCAAAGGAAAAACCAGGCAATTTTAACCACAATCTTGGACAGATTACAAATGGTGAATGACCCGCAACCAAACTCTCCCAGAACACTGGAGAAGCCAGACCCTCTATTCAACATGTCATCCTCAAACTCATATACACAAGGACATTAAATACAGGTGAAAGTTGAGTTACCCAAATACAATGGGGATGAATGACATTGCATAGCGTGGATTAATAAAGTCGAGGAATACCTAGACATTCACAACATCCATTATGACGGTAAGAAAATTAAATATGCCTCCATGCATCTAGAAGGCAACGCTTACAACCGGTACTTATGGTGGAAGAATACTACAAGAATATGTTCTTACAAATGGGTTAGCTTCAGGAATGACCTCATCAAAATATTCCAAGGCATTGAAGAAAATACTTCTTTGCAAAAACCACAAGGTTACAACAAAAAAACAGTGTCTATGAGTACACCTGTGAATGGGAAGCACTGTCAACTCAAGTCCCAGAGTTATCCGATGACCAATGACTACAGACCTACATACACGGTCTAAAACAACACATCCATGAGGAACTAGAGTTACACAACATCTCTACCATGGAATAAGCACGATGTAAAGCCAGGATTATTGAAAGCAAATCCATTCACACAAATGTCGACCAAGATGACTCCAAAAAGAACCCCCTCTAATCAGCATTCACATGAAATCCAAGGTATACATCGCCTCAACTTAGGGAAGGAACAAATCCTAGTTTAGAGGCCCATAGAATAAAAGAAGGAAAATGTAAGTTATGTGGAGGCAAATGGGATCCTAAACAAAGATGCTTACAAAAGAAATCATATGCTTGTGAAGCAGAGCTAGAAGTCAATGAAACAATTGAAAATGATGTGACTAGCCAACAAGACTAACACCCATGAATTGAGGAAAAATCCCCACAAATCTCAATAGCCGCTATAACCAGAATCTCCCAACCACAACCATTGAATATTAAAGGACATATAAAAAATAATAACATCACAGTTCTCATCGACTCTTGCAGCACCCATAACTTCATTAATGCCAACCTTGATAAAGTATTTAGCCTATTTATTCGTCCAGTACCTAACATGAAGGTTATGGTAGTAGATGGCAAGAAGATTCACAATGTGGGGAAATGTCACAAGGTTAAGCTACAAATGAAAGAATATAACTTAGAGTCATATTTCCTTGCGGTACCATTGGGAGGAATCAACGTAGTATTAGGAATACAATGGTTACAAACCTTGGGTACATACTCTACAAATCACCAAGAACATTTTATTGAATTCCATACGTTCAGGAAAACACACAAATTATATGGGTACCAACCACCTCTAACACAACTGGTTACATCACATCAGATGGAAAATCTACGTTGGAAGGATACACCAACGTACATACCTCAATGTCAAAAAATGGAGATTCTAACAAGTGAAGGAGATATGGACAAACAACTAGAGACACAAGAGCTAATTCAAAAATCATCGTAAGGTGTTTCAAGAGTTACCTATGGAACTCCCAACAATAGAAAAACTGAACACATAATCAAAATAGAACCAGGGACAAAGCCTACCAATAACAACCCATACATATATCCACATCAAAGACGTTGCGACAGTTCACGTAGTCATTGTTGTCAAATAAGCTTTGAGGACAAAGCTTCCTTAAGGGAAAGGCAATGTAACAAAAACCAAATTTAATTATTAAGCTAGGTTAATTAATGTAAATTAACTAATAGGTGACTTTTCAAGTCACCTCTCTTCCCCATTTACAGTATAAATTACTGGGGCACCTATTATGTAATTCATCTTCTACATTTATTAAATATACATTTCCTACATTACGTTCGTCTTTCCATATTCCTTACTCTTCCATCTTCGTCATCATCATCTTCATCGTCATGACCCTCATCATCATCATCATCATCATCATCATCATCATCATCATCATGATAACCATTGTCACCATCATCACCATCATCACCATCATATTCATCATGTTGATCATCATCGCCTTCATCATCATGATCCTCATCATCATCATCATCATCATCATCATCATAACCATCATCACCATCATGTTCATCATGTTGATCATCATTATCTTCGTCATCATGATCCTCATCATCATCATCATCATGAAGATCATCATCATCATCATCATCATGATCATCATCATTATCGTCGTTTTCATCATCATCGTCTTCATCATCATGACCCTCGTCATCATCCTCATAATCATCATCATCATGATGAGAATGATGATGATCACCATCATGTTGATCATCATCGTCTTCATCATCATGATCATTATCATCATCACCATCATCATCATAACCATTATCACCATCATCAACATCATCTTCATCTGTTAGTTTTTCAACATTAAGCTTATTAGGATCTTTAACTGAGAGAACAACAAGCACAAGAATCAAACACAAGAGACAATGAACACAATGTTTTTCCTTGGGGAAACCATAAATGGAGAAAACCCCGCAACTTCCTTAGAGATAGAATCAACACCAAAATAGAAAATCCTAAAATAGTAAGTGATCTCCCGACAACAGTAACCTTCTTCTTATCTAGCCCCAGTGTCTTCTCCTTCCTCAACTGTGCACTACACTTGAGTGTGTATGTGATGTGTGCTAAATAGAGAAGTCACCTCTCTATTTATACTGCTTCCTGGCATGACTAAAACCCCACTAGGGACTAATTCACTAAGTAAGTCTAATAACCCTAGTGCCCCAGAACTGCGGGGACTTTAACCCTTAGACAATAGGAGGGTTACCCACAATGACTTGACATGACTTGTTTACATTATAGATCCTACCGATCGAAAAATCGAGGAATGACATCATGACTCAATTACATTATAGACACATCCTGGAATAAACATCGGGTTACAAGACATAAGATACATAGATGAATACATTCCGAAGTTACAAATACATCAACACTCCCTCTTAACTAGGAAGGTATTCTTTTGACACAATTTTCAGCACTGGTCTTCTTCTCTGTATCGACTGGATCATCTCGTCATCTTCATCTTCAAGTATTCTTAGTCTTCAAGTCTTCTTTTTCTTCTTTGTCTTCTTCGTCTTCAAGTCATATTCTTCTTCAAGTCTTATTCATTATAGGATATGCATCATCATGACTACTGGATCATCACTGCTGGATCATCACTCGATATGGATGATCATCAAGTCTGGATCATCATCACATCTGGATCATTACTTGATCTAGATCATCATCGAGTCTAGATCATCATCACATCTAGATCATCACTTGATCTAGATCATCATCACATGCTATCTCAGAATGGTGCTATCTCGATTCTTCTCATCACAAGAAGTTATATAGAGTCAATCCTGTAGGCCTACCCTTCATGTAGGTCTTCATCGACGCTTATATCTAACACTTAAGTAGGAATGGCTTGCCTAGCTCTTACATCTGACCTCATCTTGTCAGAAAGGCACGCCCAATACACACATCTGACCTCATCTTGTTAGAAAGGCCCATCACTCACATTTGACCATGTGTAAACACATCGCGCCAGAATGGCTTAGCACTTATATTTGATCATGTGAAAGCACATTACATCGAAAAGGATCTGCACTTTTACATCTGACCTCATCCTGTCAGAAAGGCACAGCACTCACATCTAACCATGTGTAAACACATCGCGCCAGAATGGCTTAGCACTTATATCCGACCTCATCCTGTCAGAAAGGATCTGCACTTACATTCGACCATGTGTAAACACGTCGCATCGAAAGGGCGTGCACTCACATCTGATAATGAAGGAACTAATCCTACCATCACATCAGAATGGCCCCCAGTCCTAGACTGAGCTACCTGGTAACTGACCAGGTGCCTCCATTGTCCTAGAGAATGGCAGTTGCCCTTACATTTGACCTACTCATCAGAATGGCCAACACTCACATCTGACATGGGAGGAAATTAATCCTTTAGCCATGACAGAATGGTTCAGCCCTTACATATGATCAAGTGGGAACACATCCCTCTCTCATATCAGAATGGCTTCTCAGTCCTAGACTAAGTTTTCCTGGTAACTGACCAGGCACCTCCAATCCCAGAATGGCAACAACCCTTATATCTGAGCACTTAGGAACCAATCCTACAGTCGCATCAGAATGGCTCAACACTCATATCTGACATGTAAGGAACCAAATCCTCTCACCATGACATAATGGTTGAGCCCTTACATCTGACCATGGAAGGAACTTAATCCTCTCCCATGTCAGAATGGCTCACAGACTCATCACTTCCCTTTGGAGGGAACCTCGATTTGGAGAACACCATGCTTCTCCCTGAAGTACTCAAGCTCCATCCTAACCAATGGATTCATCAACACATCAGCTATCTGATCATCCGTCACAACATACTGGAGCTTCACTACTCCCCTGTGCACCATATCCTTGATATAGTGATACTTGATCTCAATATGCTTTGACTTGTCATGGAACACTGGATTCTCTGACAACTTCACGCAACTCTAGTTGTCACAATGTATACAAGTAGCATCCAACAGGAGATCAAATAAATTAGACAGTAGCTTCCTCAGCCATACTACCTCACAAATATCTAAACAAGCTGCAACATACTCTACTTTAGCTGTACTCAGTGCCACACAGGATTGCTTCCTGCTAAAACAAGAGATCACACCTGATCCCATACTGAAGAAACACCCTGAAGTGATCTTCCTATCGATGGAACTGCCTGCCCAATCTGAATCAACATAACCCTCCGGGTTAATCTTCTGATGCACCTCATACTTGATCCCATAATCAACTGTACCCCTCAGGTACCTCAGAATATGCTTTGCAGCAATCAAGCGAACATTTCTCGAATCTGTCAGGAACTGGCTCAAGGTGTTCACATCAAAGCAAATGTCTGGCCTTGTGTTCGTCAGGTATATCAAGGACCCAATCATCTGATGATACGTCGTAGAATCAACCAACTCTGATGAAGCATCACTCAATAGCTTCAAGTTCGATGCCATAGGTGTGGCAATGGCTTTGCAGTCCATCATCCCAAACCTCTTCAGGATCTCTACTGCATACTTCCCTTGTCCAAGGGAGATTCCATCTACACTCTGCCATACCTCCATGCCTAGGAAATAATGCATCATACCCAAGTCCTTCATTTCGAACTCGGTGTTACCACCTAAGTTGTACTTAGTGGTTTTTATCAAGTGAGCCCGATGAACCGGACAGGGCTAACTTGTTCGGACTTCAAAAATACCTTTGGAAGTACTTATGGGAAGTGCTTGTTGTACTATATCACATGTTCATACCCCATGAGGGAATTGTAATAAATGTTCTAGCATGATAGTGTCTGTAAAAGACTCGGTCTCTTAGAATTTATTTGTCAATCCGATCAGCCCAGGGTGTTTTTTCCCTTGGTTATTATTGGTTTTTGAACAAACGACTGATAATTTCTAAGTTTTTCACTCCATACCTCCAAAGTTGGGGTGGTCGGCTTGGAATTTAGGACTATTGAGGTTATTAGAGTCTATGTGTCAATGTATAAACATGATAGACATCATTTTTGAGTCATATGAACATGTCTAAGTCTTCCTAGGTGTTTTTCAATTTTTCAATTTTTTAGTTTTTTCAGTGTTTTTTATTAAAATTTAATTTTTCCAAAACTTAGGTTATTTTTTAATAGTTTAATTGGAAAAATTAATTTTGTAATAAAAGTGGGCCAAATAATCAGTTTCAGTCATGTAGGTGCTCATTTTCAAGCTAAGAGCACCATGTAAACCTATGGATCCACTGTTTCCTAGTTTTGAGTGATTTTCCATCACTCAGGTCAGAAAGCCCCAAAAATCAATTATTGATTATTTTAATTAATAAATTGATGAATAAT
>LPNX010003526.1:42266-81627 GCA_001517045.1 Pseudotsuga menziesii
CAGTGCTTTTAATTGGCTGCACAAATAGCAAGCCAATATCCCAAGGAAAGCTTGCTTTCCTTGGTTCCTTTTTCGTCGGTTTAGCTAGTTTAATTTCATTAATTTTTTGAGATAAAGTAGGCTGACCCAAAGGAACTCTTAAAGTGATTTGGGGAATTTGTTATTCTAATTTTATCACTATCATTTAGCAGGTCTGACAGAGAAGAAAGGAAGCTGCTGTCCAAAGTGGCTTTTGGAGCTCTCAAATCCCCCTAGGGCTCTCTCTTTTGTCACATAATTTGTAATTTTTTGCATAAACTGTAATATCTTGGTTTCAGCCTGTATAAGGACCAATAAATCTCTTTTTTATTAGTTATTTGATGTTGTAACCTCTGTAATAAAATCATCCTTTGAATAGGCTCCTTCGAGCCCATTCCCCATCCCCCCTGGGGGGATTCGCGTCGGTGCCATTTTCGTCTTTTTCTGCTTATTTCCTTTTAATAGAATTGATGTGATTTGTAGGGTAGGATATTTAATCTTGTTGTTAATTCCATATTCCATATCTTACTTTCAAAAGTAATCATAATACTTACCCCACGATTTCCCAAGTGACCCGAAAGGGGAAAGAGATTCATGGTAGGATTAATCAGAAAACCATATTTGTGTAGTCGTTTTATTTTTTCTATCATTTGTTTATCAGCAGCTTTAAAATTAACCCCTCCTCGATTCCCCGATTGAGATCCATTTGGATCGAAAGAGGTTCTTCGAGGCTTTTCTTTTAAACAAGAACACATCTCTTAATAACTTATTAAAATTTACAAGACTCCAGTGTGTATGCTCTGCACTTGGCTACGGTTCGTCCGATCAGTAAAGATGTATCAAAATCACTTGGGTGACTATCATAATTAGGACTCACCCTCCCCAATTAACAAACCATCAGGTGAAAATCCAACACCTCGATCAAACCTTTACGGTGGCAAAATACCCAAAGGAAGCGGGAACCTACTGAAAAGTGACCTCGGGGCACCGATCTCTATCACACCCTAATGGGCGTGTTATGAACACAGCCCCAGAGACTCCATTTCATCCCACATATTCCTTGCAGGTAGCCATATAGGCTTTGTTTTGGACATACTCCAAGTACTCTCGGGTATATCTGGAGTCCCCCTTTAGCCTAATTTAATCAATTCATACTTCATTTTTAACTTAAAACATACCAAGATGCAATCGCAAAACAATTATTCCAAACACATGCAAGCACACTGATCTCTTTTGACTCCAATTTTAAGGCACTGGTCTTTTTTGCTTCATATATATATTGTGTATCAACTTTGTGCTTTCGTGTGTATCTCGTATCTTGTCATCTTGATTGTTTATAGTTAAAATATTCAAACTCCTAAATAACTGATTCAGTTTAACATCACCACACTAAGAAATCATCCTTAGTAACTTAATAGGGTCTACCCCCCTTGGCTTCGTTAGGAGTTGAGCCTAAATGGAGGAGTCATGAACAAGGTGACAGCCTTGACTCGAGACTTGCCCCCAAGGACACACCGAGTGGCTTGAATATTTATGCCACGTGATCCAGGTGTGTGAAAAGGTGGCAACACTCGGTAGCAAGCTTTCTCTTTGTATCAGCAATCAACCCATCCATACCTGTAACAAACAGATCATCTACATATAGTAGGAGCATCACTGGGTTGCCATCTTCAACCTTGTAGTATAGGTTGGAATCTGCTTTACTCTTGGTAAAGACCAAACTGGATAGAAAGCTGTTAGTTCTGTCATACCAAGTCCTGAGTTCCTGTTTCAAACCGTACAGGGATTTCTTCAATCTGCACACATGAGACTTTCTGTCATGTGTCTCAAAACCGAGAGGTTGTTCTACATACACTTCCTCTTCCACTACACGATTCAAGAAGGCAGTCTTCACATCCATCTGGTGTATCTTACATTTCATCACTACAGCCAGAGCTAGTACTGATCTGATGGAAGTGTATCTGGCTACAGGTGCAAAGGTTTCTTCATAATATATTCCTTCTTTCTGAGAAAAACCCTAAGCCACAAATCTTGCTTTATATTTTTCAATGCTATCATCTGTAGCATGCTTGATCTTGTAGATCCATTTGGAATTTACAACTAACTTCCCTTCTGTTCTTGGGACAACATCCCAAACATCATTCTTCATGATCGATTGATATTCTTAGATCATAGCATCCTTCCATTCTTTCCGTTCTGCCACTTCTTCATAACTGGAAGGTTCTTTATCAATGAAATCACATAATAAAGCTACATACCCGGAGCATGATCTGGTCCTCTTTCTTTCTCTGTGATTCTCTTTTGGAGCCCCATATATTTTCACACCTTGGATAACTTCATGTACCCAAGTAGGTTTCCTCTTGTGAGGATTCTTCTCCAGAGGTGGATCTACAGGTCTTTGTGGTTCTTCAAATTCTCGATCTTCTACTTGACTTTCTTCGTTCATGGTTGTATCTTGAATTTTGTGTGCTTCTGCTTCTTCAGGTTCTTCATTAGGTCTCTTTCTAGATTTCTTGTAAGTTGTGTCTTCATCAAATGTCACATCCCTGCTGATGTCAATCTTCTTGTATCCTAGGAAATATATTATGTAAACCTTCGAGCTTTCGTAGTATCCCACAAATATACCCTTCTTTCCTAAAGGATCTAATTTTGTTCTCTTCTCTTTTGGAATGTGTATGTAAATAGGACAGCTGAATATTCTGAGATGGTTGACTTCTGGTTTCTTTCCAGAGAAGACTTCTTTAGGAGTCTTGTTCTCGAGTACTCTATGTGGAGTACGGTTCTGTACATACACCGATGTTCTGGCAGCTTCTTCCCAAAGATGCATAGGAAGATATTCATCATGAAGCATAGCTCTTGCAACTTCCATGAAAAATCTGTTCTTCCATTCTACAATCCCATTTTTTTGTGGATTATAAGGAGTGGACAACTCCCTCTTAATCCTTGATTCTTTACATAGCTCTTTGAATTCATTCAAAGTGAATTTTCCACCATTATCTAATAGAAAGGTATTGATCTTCTTTTCAGTGTGATTCTCGATCAAGGCTTTGAATTCCTTGAACTTGCTGAATACTTCGTCTTTGTTCTTCATGAAGTAAACCCATGTCTTCCTAGAAAAGTCATCAATAAAAGAAACATAATATGCATACCCGCTTAGTGAGCTTGATGACATAGGAATGCATACATCGGAGTGGATGATTTCCAAGATTCCTTTTGCTTTGCTTTCGCTACTTAGAAATGTCTTCTTTGTGTTCTTTCCTTTCGCACATCCTTTGCAGACCCCATCATGTTTTGCTTGTATTTCTAGAAGATATTCAACAACTTTGCTTGCAAGTGGTAGTGCTCTGTAATGCACATGTGCAAGCCTTCTATGCCGAAGTTCATTTGGCTCTACTATTTCATGGACCAAGGCTTGTTCTGGATGACCCTTCAATTTGTACAAACCTCCTTCTTGTTCACCAATCACTATTGCATCATCAATAATCTTTCCTTTTGGCCACAGGATGACTTGACCATCTATGAATGCAACCCTCATTCCTTTTGCATCTAATGCTAATATGGAGAGAAGGTTCTTCTTGAGTCCTGGCACAAACAATACTTCTATCATTGTTATAGACTTTCGAGAGTCTAGCTTATAGGAATATTCCCACTACCTTTTATTGGATACTGATAGTCATATCCTAGCTTCACCTTGTGAGGTGATTCATGTTCTGATAGTTTCACAAAGGATTACTTGAATCCAGTCACATGTTTGGAAGCCCCACTATCTATAATCCAATTATCACTTCCATGAGTAATGTTTCTCGTGAGAGCGGAAATCAAAACATATTCATCCTTGCTTGAAGAATCTTCACTTTCATATCTGGTTCTCTTCGATGAAGGTTCATCATCCTCTGCAGCATGAGCATGATGTCTTCTTTTGTTTCCCTTCTTCTTGTGAGAGCTTCTTTTGTTCTTAGGACAATATCTAACAAAGTGTCCTTTTTCATCACATGTATAACAAATGAACTTAGACTTATCTCTAGGTTTTCTAGAGTTATTCCTTTGATGAGAGTACTTACTTCTGTGATGGCTGGATCTGGGTTCATTGGATTGTACTATGAGAGCTTGATCTTCATTTACCATATTCTCTTCTCGAGCTGCTATCCGAGCTTCTTCTTGAGAACATTCTTCCCACAATCTGCTGAACTTGACTAACTTCTTTCTAGCACAAATCCCTTGAATGAAAGAGTCCCATGTCCTAGGGAGACCATTCAAGGTAGTCATCACAATTTCTGCATTCTCCACTTCTTCATCTATTGCTTCTAATTGTTCCTTGATCTAAGAAACCATTGTGAGGTAGGACTGGATGGTCTCTGTATTCTGGATCTTCACATTCTTTAGTTGATTCCTCAAATTCATTTTCCAGTTTATGTTCTTCCCTTCAAACAATTTGGTTAGGGCATCAAACATAGCTTTAGGTGTCTTGAGAGAGGACACCTGTGGGATAAGGTGATCCTTGATATAATCAACAATGATCCTCTTTGAAATAACCAACTTATTCTTATGTAAGGCCTTAGCCTCATCTCCCTCTAGCACTGGAACCTCCTCATTGATGTAGTAGTCCAACTCATTCTCTTCTAGGACCAGGGAGATCCAGGTTAATATGTCGGATCTGGATTTGGAGCTGAAATCATGCAATACTGGTTCAAGAGAAAATTAGGGTTTTGCTTTTATGGAGTTCTGTTCAACCAAATTATTTGAAATTGATGCCTAACTTTGATTTTGGGGAGGAGATCAATCCAGGCCTGGGATCACTAAAAAATTCCTCTTCTGTGAAAATACCTAATTTTCGGCAGTAGTGTCGGGTTCAAAACTGAAAAACCTCATAATTGGATTCTTCTTCAACAGAAAGATGCGCCCTAAGGAGGAGAGTTATTCCACCTTACTTTTGCTGAAAATCTATGGAGGAAGGTCCACAAACTAGGAATCCCTAGTTCCCATAGCTGCACAGTGTCTTCTTCTCAGGTTAGCTCTAATACCATGTTAGTTTTTCAACATTAAGCTAATATTATTAGGATCTTTAATTGAGAGAATAACAACAACAACAATCAAACACAAGAGACAATGAACATAGTGTTTTTCCTCGGGGAAACCATAAATGGAGAAAACCCTGCAACTTCCTCAAAGATAGAATCAACACCAAAATAGAAAAGTCCAAAATAGTAAGTGATCTCCCGACAGCAGTAACCTTCTTCTTATCTAGCCCCAGTGTCTTCTCCTTCCTCAACTATGTTCTACACTTGAATGTGTATGTGATGTGTGCTAAATAGAGAAGTCACCTCTCTATTTATACTACTTCCTGGCATGACTGAAACCCTACTAGGGCCGATTTCACTAAGTGAGTCTAATAACCCTTGTGCCTCAGAACTGCGGGGACTTTAACCCTTAGACAATAGGAGGGTTACCCACAATGAATTGACATGACTTGTTTACATTATAGACCCTCCCGATCGAAACATCGGGGCATGACATCATGACTCAATTACATTATAGACACATCCTTGAATAAACATTGGGTTACAAGACATAAGATACATAGATGAATACATCCCGAATTTACAAATACATCAACATCATCATGTTGATCATCATCATCCTCATCATCATGACCCTCATCATTATCGTCTTCATCATCGTCATGATGATGATGATGATGGTAATGGCGATTATGACGGTGATGATGATGATGATGATGACCATGACCATAATCACCATCTTCTTCTTCTTCATCATTGTGTGTATCATCACGATAATCATGATCATGATCATGATGATATTCATCATCATCATCATAACCATCATAACCATCATCACCATCATCTTCATCATGTTGATCATCATCATCTTTGGGCCTCCCTTGATGCTTATGGATTTTAAATGTATTATTCCATGATTTTCTTGGTATCATTTGAAACTCGACATTGGGTGGGAGGGTTTTCTTTGTGATGTGTCCTAAAATGGCTACGAGAGGGAGTTAGTCTTGCTCTCATATAACTCATTGTTAGTAAGAAAACTCATTGTTAATGTTTTGTGGAGGTCGGTAGACTCTGTAGGAGTGAGGATAAAATATAATTCTTGTGACTTTTAGAGTAAAAGTAAAATTCATTGTTATATTCTACCAAAATTTCACTATATGAACCTGTAATTCATAGATGATTATGTTGGTAGCTTGGAAGCTTCCCAAGTGTTGTAGTTGTGACATGTATTAATGCCATATATTTTAATGCATAGATTATTGTAGATGGCTATGTTGGAATCTATGTAAATTTTTGTTGTTGAATCAATGTCATGTACTATATATGTTATCTTTCTTTTTGTTCCTTCATCTTCAATGCTTAATCTTAGTGTTTTCACTTATTTAAACCCAGTTAAGTTTGGAATGACCTATATACCTTAACCATGTTTGGGGGATGACTTGTATTAACTTACATATTGCATGTACTTTACCTTTTAGTGAGTGGGATTTCTCACTTAACCTTAAGCGAGTGAGTGGGACCATACAACCAACCATCTTGACTCTAATTTAATAATTTAAAAATGATGGATAAGAATTTTGTCCTTCGCTATAAGTTATTAATCCTTGAATTTTTTATATATAAAAAGTAAAAAATTGCTACAAATTTAATGATAATCCTTATTTACTTTTTTTTGTTTTGTTTCATGTTCTTAGCTGATTTAAAAAACAAACTTAATTAACAATTTGGTAATATTGAATTTAAAACATGAATTTAATTAACAAATTGGTAATATTGAATTGAAATAATTTTTATATAAGTTAATTAAGTGAGGCCTATAATATTCACAAAGGTAACCAACTTGAAGATTTAATTCATAAATTTTTACTTACAATTCACAACACTCAACCATTAGAGTTAAGCTATTTAATTTTATTATATTTAAAGTTTTAAATGTCACATTTATAAAGTTAATAAGTTAAATATAAAATTTGAAACCACAAAACTAATAAATGGAAAATTATCCAACTATATAATAAAAAAAGTAAAATAACAATTATAAAATATATTTTTTCTCCTAAACAATTATAAAATATATATACTAAAATAAATGAGCATAGTTCAAATAAGTAGTATAAATGCTATATACTATTTGGATATTTTTTTGCTATCATCATCAATTGACTACACAATTTTTGGTCAAATTGCAATTTTTAGTTGATTAAATTGCATTATTGAATGCATAAACCAATTCATCCATTTCAAATACCCCTATTGTATCTAAATTATGCAACCCCAACAACTTATACTTAGAATTCCAACCATTCTTCTCAATTTTCAATTTTTAACTAGATTTCAAACCAATAATAATGGAAAATAAAAAGACTAAAGAAGATCAAAATCATAGTATGTTTATATTACTACAATCCATTTTATTTTTTACTCTTTGTTTCATGCTTGAATTTATTTTAATCCTTATTACATTTTACTAAATCTAAAGTTAATATAAATCTATATTGAATTAATAATTATAAGGTAGATAGATATATAACAATTCAATCACCCTTTAAAATGAGACATGGGATGTAGTAAGCATAGTACCTCTCATAATGATGATCAAGATATATTTCAATGTGATATATATAAACATATGGAAATTTCAACCTGTGATATATTTGAATGATGATGGAGATGACGACGACGACACTGATGATGAGGGTCAAGATGATGAAGATGATGATGATGAAGATGATGACGACGACGACAACGACGACGACGACGATGATGATGATGATGATGATGATGATGATGATGATGATGATGATGACGACGATTATCATGAGGATGAAGACGATGATGATCAACATGATCAAGATGATGGTGATGATGGTGATGGTGATGATGATCATGATGATCATGAAGATGATGGTAATGATGGCGATGATGATCATGATCATGATGGTGATGATCGTGATGAGGGTCATGATGATGATGATAATGATGATGATTATGATTATAATGATTATAATTATGATGATGATGAGGGTCATGATGATGATAATAATGATGTTGATTATGATTATAATGATGATGATGATGAGGGTCATGATGATGATGATACTGATGATAATGACGCTCTTGATGAAGATGACGATGATGATGATAATGATGAAGATGACAACGATGATGATGATGATGAAGACGATGATGATGAAGACGGAGACGACGACGACGATGATGATGATGATGATGTTGATGATGATGTTGATGATGATGATGATGAAGACAATGATGATGATGAAGATGATGATGAGTCAAATAGAAATAATGAAGATGATGATTATCTATAACAAGTTCCAATGGAGGAGTCAAATAGCAACAATAAAAATTATAGAAATAACTGTTTTTAATGTATTCTTCCTTACCATTCATTGATATGCTCTCTGTTTCGAAAATAATTTAATATTCTCTACTAAAAAGCACCAACCACGTGAAGGTGGAAGCTCTTTATGGCCCCTCCCCCCCCTCACATCACTCTCAATTCCCCAAACCCAATGCATCTACTTGCAAATAACAATTTACTACAAATTATTTCACCCAATAGCTGAAAGAAGATTTCATTAAATCATTCATTAAACCATTCAATCATTCAATAATTGAAAAAAACATTCATTGTTTTAAATGATTATGATTATGATGATTATGATTATGATTATGATGATTATAATGATGATGATGATGAGGGTCATGATGATGATGATAATGATAATGATTGTTAGTTTTTCAACATTAAGCTAGCATTATGTTAGGATATTTACTAAGAGAATAGCAAGTACAACAATCAAACACAAGAGACAATGAACACAGTGTTTTTGACCGGGGAAACCATAAATGTAGAAAACCCTGCAACTTCCTCAGAGATAGAATCAGCACCAAAATAGTAAAATCCCCAAAACAGTAAGTGATCTCCCAACAATAGTAATCTTCTTCTTATCTATCCCCAATGTCTTCTCCTTCCTCAACTATGCGCTACACTTGAGTGTGTGAGTGATGTGTGCTAAATAGAGATCCCAGATCTTTATTTATACTAATCCCAACATGACTAAAACCCTACTAGGGCCGACCTCTTCTTGGAGAGTCTAATAACCCTAGTGCCCTGGAACTGCAGGGACTTTAACCCTTACACAATCGAAGGGTTACCTACTATGACTTAACATGACTTGCTTACATTATTGATCCTCCTGATCGGAACATCGGGGCATGAAAACATGACTCAAACACATAATAGATACATCCCGGAATAAACATCAGGTTACAATACATAAGATACATAGATGAATACATTCCGAAGTTACAAATACATCAACATTCCCTCTTAACTAGGAAGGTATTCTTTCGACACAATTTTCAGCACTGGTCTTCTTCTCTGCATCAACAGGATCATCTCATTATCTGAATCTCATGTCTTCTGAGTCTTCAAGTCATCTTCATCTCCAAGTCATCATCAATCTGTGGATTTGGATCATCTCTTAATCTAGATCATCATGGGACATCATCATTGGATCTGGATCATCACTTGATCTGGATCATCAATGGACATCATCACTGGATCTGAATCATCACTGGATCTGGATCATCACTCAATCTAGATCATCACTGGACATCATCACTGGATCTGGATCATCACTGGATCTGGATCACCACTGGATCTGGATCATCAATCGATCTAGATCATCACTAGACATCATCATTGGATCTGGATCATCACTCGATTTGGATCATCACTGGACATCATCACTAGATCTGGATCATCACTCGATCTGGATCATCACTGGTGCTATCTCATGATTCTTCTCGTCGCATGAAGTTCTATAGAGCCAGCCCTTTTTCATGCTGGTTGTAGGCCTAGCCATCATGTAGGTCTTCTCCCAGCACTTACATCTGACCTACTCGTCAGAAAGGCACGCCTAACACTCACATATGATCATGTAGGAACCAATCCTATAATCATATCAGAAAGGCCCAGCACTCACATTCACCAGCATGGTAGGCACATCTACTACCATCTGTGAAATGGCTCTGCACTCACATCCATCAGTATGATAGGCACAAAATACTATCATCTGTGGAAAGGCATTTCACTCACATCCATCAGCATGGTAGGCACATCTACTACCATCTGAGGAAAGGCACTGCACTCACATCCACCAGCATGGTAGGAACATCTACTACCATCTGTGGATTGGCATTGCACTCACATCCACCAGCATGATAGGAAAATCTACTATCATCTGTGGAAAGGAACTGTGCTTACAATCACCAGCATGATAGGCACATCTACTATCATATGTGAAAAGGAACACATCCTGCTCACAATGATGGAAGGGATTGCACTCATATCTGATCTTGTAGGAACCAATCCTATGGTCATATCAGAATGGCCCCTAGTCCTCGACTGAGCTACCTGGTAACTGACCAGGTGCCTCCATTCTCAGAATGGCAGTTGCCGTTACATCTGACCTGCTCGTCGGAATGGCCAACACTCACATATGACATGGAAGGAATATAATCCTTTAGCCATGACAGAATGGTTCAGCCCTTACATCTGATCAAGTGGGAACACATCCCTCTATCACATCAGAATGGCTTCTCAGTCCTAGAATAAGTTGTCCTGGTAACTGACCAGGTGCCTCCATTCCCAGAATGGCAGTTTCCCTTACATCTGTCCTACTCGAAAGAATCTCTAGCACTCATATTTGACATGGAAGGAAGCAATCCTCTCACCATGACAGAAGGGCTCATCCCTTACATCTGACCATGGAAGGAACCAATCCTCTCACCATGTTAGAATGGCTATGGGTCTCATCACTTTCTCTTGGAGGAAACCTTGATCTGGAGAACACCAAGCTTCTCCCTGAAGTACTCGAACTTCAGCCTAGCTAATGGATTCTTCAATACATCAACTATATGTTCCTCCATCGCAACATATTGGAGCTTCACTGCTCCCCTATGCACCATATCCCTGATATAGTGATAGTTGATCTCGATATGCTTTGACTTGTCATGGAACACCGGATTCTCTGACAACTTCACGCAACTCTGATTGTCACAATGTATACAAGTAGCATCCAACTGGAGATCAAATATATCAGAAAGTAGCTTCTGCAGCCATACTGCCTCACAACTAGCTGAACAAGCTGCGACATACTCTGCTTCAGCTATACTCAGTGCCACATAGGATTGCTTCCTGCTAAACCAAGAGATCACACCTGATCCCATACTGAAGCAACACCCTGAAGTGCTCTTCCCATCAATGGCACTGCTTACCCAATCTGAATCAACATAATCCTCCAGGTTAATCTTTTGATTTGCATCTTACTTGAGCCCATAATCAATTGTACCCTTTAGGTACCTCAGAATATGCTTTGCAGCAATCAAGTGAACATGTCTTGGATCTGCCAAGAACTGGCTCAAGGTGTTCACAGCAAAGAAAATATCTAGTCTCATGTTCATCAGGTACATCAATGACCCAATCATCTAATGATACATCGTAGCATCAACCGACTCTGATGAAGCATCACTCAATAGCTTCAGGTTCGATGCCATAGGTGTGGTCATATCCTTGTAGTCCATCATCCCAAAACTCTTCAGGATCTCTACTGCATACTTCCCTTGTCCAAGGAAGATTCCATCTGTGCTCTGCCACACTTCCATTCCTAGAAAGTAATGCATCATCCCTAAGTCCTTCATTTCGAACTCAGCAGCAAGCTTTCTCTTCGTATCCGTAATCAACCCATCCGTACCTGTCACAAATAGATCATCCACATATAGTAGAAGCATCACTGGGTTGCCATCCTCAACCTTATAGTAAAGTTTGGAATCTGCTTTACTCTTGGTAAAGCCCAAACTGGATAGAAAGCTATCAATTCTGCCGTACCATGGCTTTCTTCAATCTGCATACATGAGACTCTCTGTCATGTGTCTCAAAACCGAGTGGCTATTCTACATACACTTCCTCTTCCACTACACCATTCAAGAAGGCAGTCTTGACATCCATCTGGTGTATCTTCCATTTCATCACTGCAGCCAGAGAAAGTGCTGATCTGATGGAAGTGTATCTGGCTACAGGTGCAAAGGTTTCTTCATAGTCTATTCCTTCTTTCTGAGAGAAACCTCGAGCTACGAATCTTGCTTTATACTTTTCAATTCTACCGTCTGCAGCATGCTTGATCTTGTAGATCCATTTGGAAGTTACAATTGAATTCCCTTCTGGTCTTGGGACAACATCCCAAACACCATTCTTCATGATCTATTGATATTCTTCGATCATAGCATCCTTCCATTCTTTCTGTTCTGCCACTTCTTCATAACTGGAAGGTTCTTTATTAATGAAATCACATAGTAAAGCTACATACCCGGAGCAGGATTTGGTCCTCTTTCTTTCTCTATTATTCTCTTCTGAAGCCCCATATCTTTTCACACCTTGGATAAGTTCACGTACCCAAGTAGGTTTCCTCTTATGAGGATTATTCTCTAGAGGTGGATCTACAGGTCTTTGTGGTTCCTCAAAATATCGATCTTCTTCTTGGTCTTCTTCGTTCATCGTTGTGTCATGAATTCTGGGTACTTCTGCTTCTTCTTCTTCAAGTTCTTCAGCAGGTCTCTTTCTAGATTTGTTGTAAGCTGTGTCTTCATCAAATGTCACATCCCTGCTAATGTCAATATTCTTGTATCCTGGGAAATAGATTCTGTAAGCCTTTGAGCTTTCAGAGTATCCCACAAATATGCCCTTCTTTCCTGAAGGATCTAATTTTGTTCTCTTCTCTTTTGGGATGTGTATGTACACAGGAAAACCAAATATTCTGAGATGGCTGACTTCTGGTTTCTTGCCGAAGAAGACTTCTTCAAGAGTCTTGTTCTTGAGTACTCTATGTGGAGTACGGTTCTGTACATACACCGCTGTTCTGGCAGCTTCAGCCCAAAGATGCATAGGAAGATCTTGATCATTAAGCATTACTCTTGCAGCTTCCATGATGGTTCTATTCTTCCGTTCCACAATCCCATTCTATTGTGGATTATAAGGAGTGGAAAACTCCCTCTTAATCCCTGATTCTTTGCATAGCTCTTTGAATTCATTCGAAGTGAATTCTCCTCCATTATCTAATCGAATGGTTTTGATCTTCTTTTCAGTATGGTTCTCGATCAAGGATTTGAATTCCTTGAACTTACTAAATACTTCGTCTTTGTTCTTCATAAAGTAAACCCATGTCTTTCTAGAAAAATCATCAATAAAAGAAACATAGTATGCATACCCACTTAGTGAGTTTGATGACATAGGACCGCATACATCGGAGTGGATGATTTCTAGTATGCCTTTGGCTTTGCTTTCGTTGTTGGGAAATGTCTTCTTCGTATTCTTCCCTTTCGCAAATCCTTTGCAAACACCATCATGTTTTGCTTGGAATTCTGGAAGACCTTCAACAGCTTTGCTTGCAATAGGTAGTGCTCTGTAATGCACATGTGCAAGCCTTCTATGCCAAAGTTCATTTGGATCTACTGTGTCATGGACCAAGGCTTGTTCTAGATGGCCCTTCAATTTGTACAACCCTCCTTCTTGTTCTCCAATCACTATTGCATCATTGATAGTCTTACCTCTTAGCCACATGATGACTTGACCATCTATGAATGCAACCCACATCCCTTTTGCATCTAATGCTGATATGGAGAGAAGGTTCTTCTTGAGTCCTGGAACAAACAATACTTCTTTCATTGTTAGACACTTACCAGAGTCTAGCTTATATGAATATTCCCCACTACCTTTTATTGGATATTGGTAGTCATCTCCTAGCTTCACCTTGTGAGGTGAGTCATGTTCTGATAGTCTTACAAAGGATTCCTTGAATCTAGTCATGTGTTTGGAAGCCCCACTATATATAAGCTAATCATCACTTCCATGAGTAATGTTACCTGTGAGAGTATAAATCAAAACATATTCATCCTCGCTTGAAGAGTCTTCACTTTCATATCTGGTTCTCTTCCTGGATGGTTCATCATCCTCTTCCGCATGAGCATGATGTCTTCTTTTGTTCCCCTTCCTTTTATGAGAGTGAACCCCATTCTTAGGATAGTCTTTTGCATAGTGTCCTTTTTCATCACATGTATAACATCTCACTTTAGATAAATCCTTTCTATTGTTATCCTTAGAATGAGAGTTCTTACCTTTGGAGCAATGAGGATTTCTTCTTCTGCTTCTCTTGGAGTGAACTGTGAGGGCTTGGTATTCACTTCCCATATTCTATTCTTGAGCTGCTATCCGTGCTTCTTCTTGAGAACATTCTTTCCATAGTCTACTGAATTTGACTAACTTCTTTCTTGCACATATTCCTTGGATGAAAGAATCCCATGACCTAGGGAGGCCATTCAAGGTAGTCATCACAATCTCTGCATTTTCCACTTCTTCATCAACAGCTTCTAATTGTTCCTTGATATGGGAAACTCTTGTGAAGTAGGAATGGATAGTCTCTACATTCTGAATCTTCACATTCTTTAGTTGGTTCCTCAGAGTCATTTTCTGGTTTATGTTCTTCCCTTCAAACAACTTGGTTAGGGCATCAAACATAGCTTTAGGTGTCTTGAGAGAGGACACCTGTGGGATAAGGTGATCCTTGATAGAATCAGCAATGATCCTCTTTGCCATAACCATATTATTCTTATGTAAGGCATTTTCCTCATCTCCCTTTGGAACTAGAACCTCCTCATGGATGTAGGAGTCTAATTCATTCTCTTCCAGGACCAGGGAGATCCTATACTTCCAGGCTCAGAAGTTATTAGCTCCCTCAAGCTTTTCATCAAGCTTGGTATGATGAGACATCTTAAATGAGAACCTAAAATGGAAATACAAAATATTTTAGATCTTACCAAGTTCAAGATGTCGAATTTGAAACTTGAGTTGAAGTCTTGCAGAGCTGGTTCAGGAGCAAATTAGGGTTTTGATTTTCTGGAGTTTTGTCCACCCAAATGCCTTGAAATTTGTCCCTAACTTCGATTTTGGGGAGGATATCAATCCAGGCCTAGGCTCACTAAAAAATTCATCTTCTGTGAAAATCCCTAATTTCCGATAGTAGTGACAGGTCCAAAACTGAAAAACCTCAGAATTGGATTCTGCTTCGATAGAAAGATGCACCCTAAGGAGGAGAGTTGTTCCACCTTAATTTTGCTGAAAATCTATGGAGGAAGATCCACAAACTAGGAAGCCCTAGTTCCCACAGCTGCATAGTGTTTTCTTCTCAGGTTAGCTCTGATACCATGTTAGTTTTTCAACATTAAGCTAGCATTATGTTAGGATCTTTACTGAGAGAATAACAAGTACATCAATCAAACACAAGAGACAATGAACACAGTGTTTTTGATCAGGGAAACCATAAATGGAGAAAACCCCGCAACTTCCTCAGAGATAGAATCAACACCAAAATAGTAAAAGCCCCAAAACAGTAAGTGATCTCCCAACATCAGTAATATTCTTCTTGTCTAGCCCCAGTGTCTTCTCCTTCCTCAACTATGTGCTACACTTGAGTGTGTGAGTGATGTGTGCTAAATAGAGATCCCAGATCTCTATTTATACTAATCCCAACATGACTAAAACCCTACTAGGGACGACCTCTACTTGGAGAGTCTAATAACCCTAGTGCCCTGGAACTACGAGGACTTTAACCCTTACACAATATGAGGGTTACCTACTATGACTTGACATGACTTGTTTACATTATTGATCCTCTCGATCAGAACATCGGGGCATGACAACATGACTCAAATACATAATAGATGCCCTGGAACTACGAGGACTTTAACCCTTACACAATCGGAGGGTTACCTACTATGACTTGACATGACTTGTTTACATTATTGATCCTCTCGATCAGAACATCGGGGCATGACAACATGACTCAAATACATAATAGATACATCCCAGAATAAACATCGGGTTACAATACATAAGATACATAGATGAATACATTCCAAAGTTACAAATACATCAACAATGATGATGATGATGATGAAGACGACGACGCCACCGATGATGATGATGATGATGATTATCGTCATCATGATGCTGACGATGATGATGAAGATGATCATGATGGCGATGATGGTCATGATGGTGATGAAGACAATGATGATGATTATTATGATGATTTATGATGATTTATATGATGATTATGATGATTATGATGATTTATATGATGATGATGATGTGGGTCATGATGATAATGATGATCATTATGATTATGATGATGATGGTACCTGATTATGATTATGATGATTATGATGATGATGATGAGAGTCATGATAATGATGATGATGACGCTCTTGATGATGATGATGATGATGGTGTTGGCGATGATTATGATGACGAAAGTGACGATGATGATCAACATCATGATGATGATGAAGATGATGGTGATGATGATGATCATGTTAGTAACCCTTTAAAAAAAATTAAGATAAAATAATGTCTAATTAAATATTTACCTTTCAAAATATTTCATCATCTTCTTCATCCAAGTCATCGTATTCTTCATCCAAGTCATCATCTGTATCATCAGATCTAGATTCAACATTGCAAGGATTAGCCATATTAACATCGTCATCTAAGTCAGTTATGCTCATCGTGTCATCGTCAGTATAATATTCATGGGCATTGTCTGCTACATCATCTGATTCAAATAATTCTTGTACATATTCTATTGGATCATCATCATCATCTAACTCATGTTGATCATGCTCTTCATCATCATCTTCTACTTCCAGAGAACCCTCTTCATTACCATCGTCTAGGTTATACTTTACCAGTCATCCCCTTAGATCGTGTCTCACAACAAATGACCAACCGGCTTTACTTGGAACCTTAGAGTAAAATACCTGTTCACATTGGCTTAGACGAACATAGGGCTCCATTCCTGGCTCAAACAACCTTGTATATATAATGGTAAATCCATTATCATGTTCAATAATAGTTCTATTGGGATCATGTTGATTCAATCGTAACCTGTACCATTTGACAATGAATAGAAATACCTTGAAGGATCTAAAGTCACATTGTAGAATAGCTTCCAAATACCCATAGTATCGATTTTATGAGAGTTCTGGATGTCTATCACTTCTAGATGAAACATTGGTCACCTCAAAAACTATAGATATCCCACAATCTGATATTTTATTTGTTTCATCCAATTTTTTGATGCGATATCTACAACCATTACAGACCATAGCCTTATGGTGTTTTACCTACAACAAGCAATACACGAAAAGATTACACAACGATTCAATAGTTATGCAGCAATACATGGAAAAGAAAAACATGTACGTCAAAATGTAATTTGCAAAATAAAATATTTAGAGTGATTGATTAATATGCTTTCCATTTTATCTTTTAAACCATATGCTAAATTGATTTCCCTTTCTGTAATATTTCTATCTCCATTGCGATGTGTTGCTTTTACCCATGAAGCCACACCTTCCCATGATATTCCATGACCCAATTTTTCACATCGTTCAATACATACCTTCATCCAGTCAAGATTGTTTGCGATGTATAAATTAATTGCATCCCATTCTCGACCAACTGCTTGATGACAATAATCATTAAAATGAAAGACATATGTAAATTTCCTGAACAAAGTATATGCTCTGAATTGATGCAATAACTAGAAAATGCAATTAGAATATGAACGATATAATAAACATACACTAGATAATAATTACCTTTCACCTTCCTTGATCTACCTTTCCCCTTCATTTGCTCCCCTTCAAATTTTTATTGGAGTCCAGATCACAAATGCAATGTAAATTGAGCTTTGACACTAAAAAAAGAAGATATTCACTGAAATACAACATGTTTTGGTATACCGTATATTATTCCATCATAGAACCCTCAACATGTGCTCGTTGTCTCACCAAACCCTTCATAAATGTCAAGTGCCTCTCAACCATCCACATGGACCTTGAGTGCACAGGTCCACACAACTCAATCTCCTCAACTTGGTGTATGAGGTAGTGTTCCCGTGCATTGAAAAATGTCGAAGGTAGATGCTTTTGCATTTCATACATGAGACGAGGAATTTATCTCCTCCAATACTTTATATCTTCATTATGGATTTCTTTATATGTCAACCATCTAAAAGTGACGCAAACCAATAACGATATTTAACAAAAAAAACATTAAATTACATATCATGAAATAGTGCACAAAAAAAAAAAAATTATACGGAGAATTAAATAAACACTAAGCACAAGCAACTAATCGCTAGTTACCTCATGTATTTACCAAGATTATATATAACTTGCATTAGAGGAAATTTCAACTCAAAATGGGCCTCCTAAACAAAATTAATAAAATAATAGTTAAAATAATAAAATAATATTTATTAATTTTGGAGGAAGAAAAGAAAAAACTACTTTTTTGTTTGTATTTTCGACATATCTCCCCGTGTTTTTACTCAAATTTCGATCGGGAGAGCTCGTTGGATGTGGAATTAAATTTCTACATCCAACGAGTACCCACTCAGCATACTTTTGACAGACCCCACAACCCCAAAAATAAGAAATATCTGGAAAAATGTGATGATGACATCATCATCACATTTTTCAGGTATTTCTTGTTTTTGGGGTAGCGAGGTCCATCAAAATTATGTTGAGTGGGTTCTCGTTAGATGCGGAATTTAATTCCACATCCAACGATCTCTCTCGAATGAAATTTGAGTAAAAACACTAGGAGATATGTCGAAAATACAAACAAAAAAAGTAGTTTTTTTATGATACCTATCCCCAAATTTATATTAAAAAAGTGTTTAAGACCTATACGGTATTTAAAATTTAAAGCAACTTCATTGGCTAACACATGATGACATGGAATTTGAATTATAGTTAAAAGGCTCATTTTGAGTTGAAATTTCCTCTAATGTTTGACATTGTTGTCGAAGTTGTCCAGGAGAGAGAGAGGTAGAACATACTGTATCAATATACAAACCACATCATTTATTAAACAAAGAGTATACAAAAAAAAAGTATGCAATAAAATGAAAAAAAAAATTATATGGACATAACAATAATAATTAC
Source organism: Pseudotsuga menziesii (assembly GCA_001517045.1). Taxonomy (NCBI): domain Eukaryota; kingdom Viridiplantae; phylum Streptophyta; class Pinopsida; order Pinales; family Pinaceae; genus Pseudotsuga; species Pseudotsuga menziesii. Next base: position 61,397 of record LPNX010003526.1, read on the forward strand.
CTTGATGATGACGTGCTAATCATGTGTTTTGACCCCCACAAAATCACCTTTTTTGTTATGATATTCTTCAAGTTCACACAAACTCCAGTGGGAAATTTAATTTTCCACGTTACTTCTTTGACAACATTACTTTGCTGCTCCGTAAACATCCATGGAATTGAGTTTATATTAAGTTGGTCTCTCTTGCTATGAAATTGGATGACGTATTTCATTAAATGGTTTCCTTCTTGAATGTATTTTCCAGCTTTCATAATTTTATCTTTCTCCCTCCTTAGCTCCAGTAGTCACCATAATGTTTCGGTCACATTCTTTCCAGTATTCATTGTATCGAACAAATGAGAAATTTGTAGGGGATCATAGTAGGGAAACCTGTTGAATTATGATAAGATAACTTTTCATCCCTCGTGGAAGCCCATTAATGCATTCATGATCATGATGGAAATTACGAATATTAGTTTATAGATATAAATTACATCATAAATCAAATATGGTCACTACAGTAAACAACTCACAATAAAAATTAAAATACATAACAATTCATATACAATGATTCATATGTACCATGATGACGATTTCTATTGTATTGCATCTTCCAAAGGTGAGGTGTCATTATCCGTAGTTTTAATGAAGTCTCATGCTTCCCATTGAAAAAATATTTTTGGTTGTTCTATACCTGTGATTCTTAGAGAGGAAATGCTTATACTCATCAAACACCTCCTTTATTAAGCTTTTTGAGCGTCGAGATATTATTTTAGGACCACAAATTGGACATGCAAATTTACCCTTTGTCTGAAGACCTACAATATATAGATATGAAATATCTATGTCAATTATAATTATATATAAACTATATTAACTACTTCATATAATTAAATGCAATTAAAGTGGAACTTGAAAATATAAACCACAAAATTGGGTTAACCTAGGGGTATCGTGTATTTTCAATACAACCATTGCATGGAATTGAAATTGTCTTTGCCGTATTGGTCTAGATACATCATACATAGTGATTCCATTCCATAAATTCAGTAGCTCATCTATAAGAGGTTTGATATATACATTCATATCTTTGACTTGGAACTTACCTGATTGATTTGAAGTACATACAAAATATATAATTATGATAACCAGTAAGATATATAAACCATGCACAAGAGTAAAATACAAAAATATACAAATGAAATTAGGAAACATAATACAAAAAATGAGATGCCACAACTACATTAGAAATAAAATAGTTGTAGACACAAAATACCTGGAATAATCATCGACAACATTATGTGCTCCCCCTTTATTGAAAACCATGGAGGAATATTATTGTTGATAACAAAAATAGGCAACACCATGTAAATGGATTTAATCTATGAAAATAGATTAACACCATATTCTACCAAAGAAATCCTAAGATTACGTGGTTATTCTTTAAAGTGAGGCCACTTTTCCTCCATATCTCTAAAAGCAGAACCATCTGCATGCATTCGAATAACATCATCTTGACTTCTATTCCTGGCATGGTAATCCATAATTGTGCTACGTTTTTGCACTTGAACAGTAGTTGCAAACGTGGAATGATGGGAATATAATGAAGAACCTTATGAGGCACCTTTTTTGTTACTTGATCTGTTTGATATCTACTTATATGACATTCTAAACATTCTGTTGCAAATTCATGCTGATTATAATATATAACATGGTCATCGAGGCATGCATGAATTGCTTCATAATGCATTCCAATATATTTCATGATGGAATATAAATCTCAATATGTGCGAGGTAAAATATTTGATGGTGGTAACAAAAATTCAACTATCAAGCTACAACAAAAAAAAATAAAAATATAGTTAATGTAATAAATAAATAATATTAACGAAATACACTTCATCCATATAATGATCAATAATGAATTAACAATACAATTATTAGAGGAATACAGATAAAATTTATCACAATTGTATATATGTGATGGATTATTTTACATACCTTAGCATCCGTGTGATTGATATGTTTGAAAGACCATTTATAACCTTCAAGTTCATTATCAACAATATAGTAGAGAGAATATTTTTTTTGGAGCCTTCATAAAGGGGTTCATATGACTTATCGAGAAGAGGTATATCATGAACATCATCCAAGTCATCATCATTTTCATCATCATCGTCATTGTTATCATCCATTCTAACAGTAAATAAATCATGGATTAATGTATTTGTACCATCAGCCTCAACTACGTTATCAGTATGATCATCTTGTTCAATATGATCATTCACTTGTTCTCCATTGAACATAGATGTTCCATGATCCTGATCTGAAACTTGTTCTAACAACAATTCCTCGGGACGATGTGTTGTAGGGTGTCTTTCCTTTATAAATACATGAAAACAATAGATATAAGTTAATATAGGAAATATTAAAATAATACATTACCAAAGCAAATAATATAAAAAACTTTATAATGCTAAACCTACAGATAGACAATATTGATTCCCCCCCTCAGCATGTCCATGTTCCCTGCAATGTTTTGTGGCTGTTGAGATCGGTATTATTCTCCTCTTAAATCCCCTACATTGAGTACATGGACAATAAAATTTTCCATCACCCCTTCGTTTCGATGCATCCCATAGTTTAGCAAGCAATTGTAGATTGTGTTCATTTGGATCGGGATTATTTCTATTTGACATTTTGTCACAAACTTCATGAATGAATACTATTGACAATATTAAAAAATAAAGTTCGATGCATCACAATTTTCTGAAACGGAGGTTTGTCGAAGAATAAAAAAAATTCCTGCAAACTGTCCGTCAAAGAAAATAAAATTTCCCGCAACTACCCGTTGAAGAATAAAACAATTCCTCAAACCGTTCATTGAGGAATAAATAATTTCCACAAATCGTTTGTCGCTTCTATAGCAAACATGTCAGAATGTTTAAAAAAATTATATTTATAATTCGATAGTCGTCGAATATCTGACGCTATGAACCTAGTTGCCGTTGGGAATATGGGTTTAAATTATTTGAAATATGTCTTTATGTTATTTCAAAAAATATCCCAAAGACATCGAACATTCGACATGCTATTGTCGGATATCCAACGACTGATCCTCCACGTGTTGTCACAAATTTGACAAATGGCCGTTGCAAATTCGACACGCAGTCGTCTCATATCTGACGAATTATGTTCAACATGCCATCGAAAAACCTACGCTAAGGACGTAAAAAATTTGACTTTTATAAAAGAAATCGGAAGGTACAATACTTTTCATCATTGCAATCTGACACATCCATACTTTACGTCGGATGTCATCAGATTCTGTCGTTGTATTTTGGGATCAAATCCTGTTGTGCAAACTATATAAAATTGGGTAAAAATTATGAAATGTTTACTACAAATGGTGGAAATATATTAAAAAAAAATTACATTTGATTTTTACCCTATTAGTGCAATTTACCTCTCATCTTCGAATGATTAGTGTGATCAATCCACTAGATGAAACTTCAATCTACAAGTTGCAGGTACTTCATATCTCCCATAACTTTGTTTTTATGCTTTCAATTATTAAAATACATGCTTTATTTTATTGTTTTAGCTTACCCTAAGGGAACCATGCAACACTCATGGGTGGCCCACTGCAAAGTCATGAGTTCATGAAGTAATCGCGGGTTTGCAGTGAGGAACCCACGAGTGTCTCATGTTGTCCTTATAGGACAGTCACAATTTCCGCGGAATGGATATTTTGAACAAATATAATGGAAAAATTGTTGAATTGGCATGCCAAGATGGTGCTAGAGTGGCGAGAAAGAGAGCACGAGGATATGGACAGGCCTACTATGGGGGATCCGATGACACTTAATTCCCTCAAGAGGTGCGGATTATTGAAATTCTACCACACTACGAACATGAGATCCCAAGTTTGGATACTAGAGACATTGGTACGGTTATGGGACCATGAACTTTGCATGTTTGAACTCCAAGGAGATACCTTAGAGCTCACTGCATAACACATTTACTTTATCACTGGATTGTCTCATCGAGGGGCACCTGTGAACTTGGGTGGCACCGGCCGTGGGGGTGATCCCCTTAGCGTACATGATTATGTCAATACATAATGCTTACCTGGAACACATAAATTGAGGACATAAATCCCAATAGCACAGATTACATCTTCCTATTAAAAGTGCATGTAAACATTGTTGTTAGAGTGGCAGACTCATATGCTTTTCATTTAGCTACATAGACCCACATGTGTATCGCAGTGGAGTGTCTACGAGGTGTGATCTTTGACTAGATTGGTCCTGATCATGAAGAGGAAACCCTCAAACTACAGGATAGGGAAGAAGAAAAACTTTGACTATGTGATTATCTTGGTTGCTTTCTTCCTCAAGAGGGTGCCTATTATGAGCCTCATAGTGACACTTCCACCCTCCCCTCCTCATGAGCCTAGAATTCCTCCACTAGGGTGGTGGTGAGATCAAAGGTGGATACGATGATGATTTCTATTCATGGTGGAGTCTCCAGGTACCCACTCTAGAGTAGCTCCCATATGTAGGTTTGCAATTTCACAACAATCCTGAGTTAGCTCTCCCTCCTGGAGAAGCATGGAGAGAAATGGGTAAGGCTTTTACTTTTTGAAATCTTTAATTTTTTTGAATTTTTGTTCATAATTTTATATACATATGTATTTGAGTCTGAAATGTCTTTTGATGATATGAAGATATTAGACTTGTCCGACCAGATGGGCATCCTAGGACCTTTGTACGACCAGTCAATTGAGTCAAAGATGAAGCTATGCTTCGTATTATGGAGGGAAAGCTGGCCAGGCTTACCCATGATGTACCAACACTGAGGATGGAGAGGATTCCTATGGTCATGCAGGAGCATTTCATAGGTGTACCTCCATCCTGGTTACGCCTTCTTAAAAAGGTGTCCCGAGATGTATTATGTTATCAAGAGGCCATGGAGGTAGTTGCAGCTGATCAGGCTAAATAGCTTCCATAGTTTTAGCATATGAAGGATTACGATCCTATTTTTTATTTTTGATGTATATATTCTTTGGATCTTTGGACTAGAACATGATGTATATGGACCTACTTTTTACATATATATATATCCGTTTATTTACATGTGTCTCTATGCATCTGTGTATTCACTTACAAAGTGTGTGACAAATGCCAGGGTAAAATGTAGTTAGTAAATGCTTCAGTAATACTATTTTGATTTATTGAAATGTGTTGATATATAATATGTTCAAATTTTTTTGTCAAGTAACCTAATCCGCAAAAACTGACATAAAAGAGTATGGTGTCTCACCAGGTATACCCCATTAAGCTGAGAGACGCTAACTGAGAGTCGAGTATAACTTCCAGGAAGGTAATACCATGAAAAATATGATCCCAAATAAGCTCAATGAAAACACTATACTCAACTACATTGTTAGTTGCAAGACCTAAGCAAGCACCTCCTGAGGCAACCAGTTGTCTTATGGGTGCATAAATGACCCAAGCAGCTGAAGCCAAGTTGCAAGTGTGATGATTAGCACCATCAACAAACCATATGAACCACTCCAAACACATCTGAAGCAACACCAGACTACATAAGAAACGCTAAACACTAACAACCTTTATAGAATTATACAAATATAATACAAAAAAAAACATAATTCATAGGCGTAATATTTTTTTAGGTAGAGCCCATTTTAGGGCTTCGACAGCTTATTACCATAATAATAAATTAACACATATGCACCCTTGTTTATAAATTTTGACACAGTGTATGGGCCTAGCCACATAGATTTAAACTTTCTTGCCCCCAGGGGTTCCTTATCCTGGTCCCAAAAAAAGACAATCTCTCCCTCAGAGAAAACCCTAGGTTTCACAGCTTTGTCATATTGTTTTTTTACTCATTTTTTATGTACTTCATTTGTTGTGAGTGGATCTCTCCGCTGCTCATCTAGATGATCTAAGTGCAGCACTCATTCCTCAATCTCAGTAGTATTGGGAAGTACATGAATTTCAATCTTCAAGGATGGTATCTCACATTCCATCGGCATGAATTCTTCCACCCCATGAATGAGTTGTAAAAGGGAAATCCTTGTGGAAGTGTTAACATCCACTGGATATGCCCAAAGAGATGGATACAACATGATGTGCAAGTTTGACCTACCTGTATTAATAGTTTGATTGAGAATGGTTTTCAAAGTTTTGTTGATTGCTTCTACTTGTCCATTCGCTTGCGGGTAAAAGAAAGACGAGTGCTCTTTCATAAAACCTATAATAGTGGTCAATTCCATCATCATTTTGTTCTGAAATGAATTCCATGGTCAGTTACAATTTTCTTTGGAATACCGAACCTGGTGATAATTTGATTGAATACGAAGTATGCTTCTGCCTCATAATCATCTTTAAAGGTAGGCATTTCCTCTACCCACTTCGTAATGTAGTCAACAATGATAATGATATACTTGTTCCCCCAGCAGACACTAGATTGCACATCATGAAATCCACCCCCCACTTGGTGAAGGTTCATACCGCGATGATGGGGAAAAGAGGAGCAGGATGCGACCACATATTTCTGGTGTAAAGCTAGCATTAATGACAACATGTTTCTACTTCTACACAATCTTTGAAGATGGTAGGCTAGAAATAACCGGCATGCAAGATCTTCTCGGCTGCTTCTATCCCAGATAAATTACCCCCACATGCTCTGTCATGAGAGTCATTTAGGACAATATCAGCCTCCTCATGGGTGAGGAATCGACACAAGATGGAATCTACCCCTCGTTTATATAATGTATCACCGATTATGAGGTTTTTTTTCACATTTACTCTTAGCTTACGTTGATCTTCCCATGAGAAGGTCGCAAGACACTTCAAATTTTGGAGATATACTAGGTTATATCTATATGAAGGATCAGAGGTTGAAATTAAGAAAATGTGCTCATTCAGAAATGGCTCATCTTCTATCACTATGATTTCCTCACTCAGGAACTCTGAGATAAGTTCCATGAATAATAGGGATTTATTAGACTTGGAGGACTGAAAATATAGGTCAAACTCCTAGAGAATGACAATCCACTTATTAAACTTTCCCCCTATTATTCATCTGGATAATATGTATTCGAATGGATATACATCCGCAACCACAGTGGTTGTCCTTAGCATAATGTAGTGTCTCAACATATGGAAGGCATAAACTGCTGCCAGAGCTAGTTTCTTGACATGTGAATACCTCAGTTCAGGACCAGCCAGAGTGTGACTGAGATAATAGATAACATGCTCCTATAGCTTTCCATATTCCTAAACTAGAACTATGCCTATCGTAGACTCAGATGCAGCCAGATACAATATGAAGTCCTTCGCGTAATCTGGAAAGCGCAAAAGAGGAGCCGATAGTAGTTCTTTTTTCAGTGCCTCGAAATATTGTTAAGTGGCTTCGTCCCACATAAATGGGGTGTATTTATTAAGAAAGTGCATGAAACCCTTAGTGATATTGGCATAGTTCAATAAATCGTTGGAGAAAGTTTGACTAATTTATTGTAGACTTTGTAATTGTCTGATGGTTCAAGGAGGAGGTAGATTAATAATCGCCTCTACTTTCAATAGATTGACCCTTGCACCCTTATTGGAGACTATGAAATCTAAAATTCACCCTAATTCGATGTAGAATATGTACTTATGGGGATTTAAGAATATATTGTAGTGTCTGCATCTCTCAAAAACGAAGCGAAGATGATCTGGATGATCCTTCCTCTTTCGAGAATGGGTCTAAAGATCATATAGGTATGGTTCAACAATGTGCTTAATATCATGGAAAGAAAAGTTCATTGCATGCTGAAAGGTTTCTCTGACATTTTTCAATCCAAAAGGCATATTTTTGTATGCGAATGTACCCCAGGGATAGATGAAGGTAGTTTTGTGTTGGTCTTTAGGCTTAATTTGAATTTGGTTCTAGCCCGAAAAACCATCCATAAATGAGAAAACCTCGCTACTCACACATGCATCAATGATCTGATCAATGAATGATGTGGGGTATTTTTCCATGGGACAAGCCTTGTTCAAATATCGGAAATCTATACATACATGTATAGTCCCTTGTTTCTTATCGACTTGAATGGGGTTAGATACCCATTCCATGATAGAGATAGGGTAAATGAAACTAGATTTCAAGAGTTTTTCCACTTCAGCCTTAATGATTGTGATAATTTGCATCTCAAACTAGATCTAGGATCTATAACAATTTCACCATCAAAGTGTTTGAAAAAACATGCAAGAGAAAACAAAGAGATATAAAATAGCTGGAACAACACATGTGTAAGGTGCTGATTTCATGTCATATTATTATCATACATCATTTATAATACAATGGAAAAATTTGAGTGGCTATGGAATCCAATTGGAGTTATACATGTGTCAATGTGATAATTGACCTCAATCCCCCCTAGGTGGACCAATGGATACCCAACTCAGCCCAAACATACTCTAATTGATGTGTGAGTGTTGGTGAGGTGTGATGGGTCATTGAACACTCCAAGGCATTCCTGGGTGAGAATATAGAGGCAAGTGGGGTGTTGTAGGTGGCAATAAATGCTCCTAGGAGAGGTAAAACAAGCCAAATACACCCCTAGCACACTTAGTCAAACCAGGGCCCCACTAATCAAGGAGGTAGCACTCCAATGCATTAATGAGGTGCACATGGGTTGGGTTGACCAAACTAGGGCACGGTTGTAGGTGTGAATAGACCAAAATAACCAGATATTATGCTAATTAACCCTCCTAAGTCTAAACCATAGGATATCATTGCATGTGAGCAAATAAATTTAGCCTAAGGTCAGAACTATGTACTAGGGATGTATTACTACTCCAAAACCCCCCCTTAATCCAGAATTAGTACAATTTAATGATTTAAGGCCTTGGAAACTAAGGCACAAGTCACCTTTTACAATTTTTATTAATCCATGTAACAGAGGTAAGGAGGAAAACCTCATGGGACAAAATATCCCCTAAAAAATGGATTATGAAACAAAATCTGCATAAATTCCAAACTAAAAAATTGTTTGGAGGAATCTTCTTCTTGGGAAGAAGTGGAATGTGCTCAATAAACTCAACAATAGTTGCATGATGAATCCTTAGACCATGTATAACAACTAAAATGCATTGATGGGCGAGCGATTGGTACTCTTCAGATTTAAACTTCGACCAAATAGGATTCCATGTGAGAAATTCAAACCACACAGGATGTCATGCCTGAAAGAGACTGTAAATGCTTGAGAATAGGTGACCCCAAGAAAGTCATAAGAATATTGAAGCATCAATTTTGAATGAAGGTTGTAATCAGCTGCAAGAATGTGGAACAAGAGTCCCAAATGTGCCATTGTGATGGCAAAGGCTTCTCCATATTCATATGAACTTGAAGGAACTCTACTAGTGATGGTGGAGGAATACATGGTAAAAATAGTGTGAAGAAATGAGAGATCTTCACTTCACATCCAAGCCTCTCCATATTTCAAACCAATACTCTCATGTGAATAAAACCCATCTTCCAGAGAAAGCTCTCTATGAACATCAAATAGCAATACATCTTGCCCATTCGTAACAGAAGACATAGAGGAGAAGGGTGTAGAATGGATAGATGAATCTTCAGCAGTAGTGATGGCAGCAACTCGTATGCTCTCTTCATGAAAAATAGCTTCGTGAAAAGGAGAGGAAACCACAGAGGAAGAAACTTGAGTTGGATCATTTGTTGAATCTTTGGATACTTCTTCTTCTTCATTTCGAACAACTTCTTGAGAAATGTATGAGGCCGAGATCATAGGAAGAACACATAAGGAGGTGCCCATTTTCTTGCTCTCCATATAGCTCACATCCTCTTGATGCATGCCAAGAGCTTCATCTAGATTTCTCCAAATATAGAATGGGTAATTAGCAAAATCAAGGATGTAGCGCATTGTAGGAGGTATATCTAGAGACATAGTTCCATAGGCTCTATCATTGTCATTGACCCAAGCATCCTTCTCTTGACAGGAATCTAGTTCTCTCATAGCACCAATGGACACATCATAGAGAAATTGCCTCTTGAGATATGCACACATCTTCGACTTCCATTCAGAATAGTTGAATGGGGAAAGGAGAGGAACAACTTTCGAATCCATGAAGTTGTTGTAAAAACCTGCAATATAAAACACTCACATAAACTGGAAATATTCCCTAAATAGAAACTCAACCTCACAAGATTTTTTGCAGCTCCATATATCTCTAATACCATGTGTTAATTTGCATCTCAAACTAGATCTAGGAGCTAGAACAATTTCACCATCAAAGTGTTTGACAAAACATGCAAGAAAAAACAAAGAGACAGAAAATAGATGGAACAACACATGTGAAAGGTGTTGATTTCATGTCATATTATTATCATACATAATTTATAATAAAATGGACAAATTCAAGTGGCTTTGGAAGCCAATTGGATTTGTACATGTGTTGATGTGAGAAATGACCTCAATCCCCCCTAGGTGGACCAATGGAGACCCAACTTAGCCCAAATAGAATCGAATTGATGTGTGAGTGTTGGTGAGGTGTGATAGGTCATTAAGTATTCCAATGAGTGCATGGGTGATAAGATAGAGGCAAGTGGGGTGCTCTAGGTGGCAATAAATGCTCCTAGGAGAGCTAAAACAGGACAAATACACCCCTAGCGCACTTAGTCAAACTAGGGCCCTACAAATCAAGGAGGTAGCGCTCCAATGCATTAATGAGTTGCAGATGGGCTGGGTTGACCAAACTAGGGCACAATTATAGGTGTGAACATGCCAAAATAACCAGATATTATGCTAATTAACCCTCCTAAGTCTAAACCATAGGATATCATTGCATGTGAGCAAATAAATTTAGCCTAAGGTCATAACTATGTACTACGGATGTATTACTGATCCAACAACGGCTGCTGCTTTCCATGGAATCATAGGTCTAAGCTTTTGTCAAACAGTTTTAATGTTAGGGTAAGTTATGATTTAATGCTCCACAATCGATGGGTCGATTCTTGGAATCTCCTCGTAAGACCAGGAAAAGACATCACAAAATTCCTTAAATAAGGCAGTGTAACTGACAATCTCTTCACGTCAATAATTTTCCCGAATATGCACATTTTCCATGATATTTGGTTTTGTAGAGATATTGATCAGAATAGTGGAGGAGATGTTTTCCATGTTCCCCTCAGAAAATGCTCCCTTCTTGGGCAAAGGATTCATAGGAAGATCAATACCTTCACCTAGTCTCACATGGGACTCATAATTTTCTATGTTGCTCAGGTCTGGAAGGAAATAGGACTTGTGATGTAGATCCTCACAAATTTTCTTGGGTCTTATCACGACTTCCAGAATGGATTCATCAGACAAAAAAACCGTATCTAAGAAGTCGTAAGAATAAGTTGAGTTCTCTTCCCATGCGGGAAAGTAAGCTTCATCCGACTCTTCTGATACTAGAGGAGTCGAGATGGAATCAATAGTAGCATCGAATATAGCTTGATAGGCTTCTTCTAATGCTCATAAGGGCACTTCAGGTTTGTCTTGTGAAGGGAGGACCCATGGGTTGGTTCTATCTACAACTGTACAGATATGATTTCCTACACTTGTCATGCCCAAGTAGTTTATAGGATAGGGAATATCAAAAGTGCCCATCAATGATGTATACATCCCAACTCCCAAAATTTCATTCGTCGAGCGTGATTGATCAATCATGGGTACATTAGACTCAGAAGTATCCATGGGGCCCTTCTGAGTATATGAAAGCTGGTCAACAATTACCAACTTTCCTTCCTGTGGAAACACAAGGACTCAGAAAATAGACAATGGAATAGTGTACATCGCATAGGTCCGACTTCTCTCCAAAAGTAAATTATAGTCCAGAGGGGAATCAACTACTTTGATTTCCATAGAGATCATTTTCCCTGCCATTTTTATTTCAAAATATGGAAGGATACCATGTGGACGAAAAGACCTTACGTCAAAAGCGGTCAACAAAGTGTTTAATGGGACCAACTCAGGGGATCCCAGAGCCTTCCAACATGAAATCGACATTACACAAGTGGATGCACCTTCGTCTATCACTATTCGTCTAATGGTTTTTTCGCCATGGACAACATCAATAAAAAAAGACACATGGTAAGGTAGGTGTGGTTTTACATCGAAAAGATTAAACTTAGCCATCAGTCTCACAGATTCCATAATGTCTATGGCCTCCAAGGGTGCATCTTGTTGTGAAGGACAACTCTGGAGCACTTCTAAGGCTGGCATCACACAAGTATTTGCACCAAATATTCTACAACTGAGTAGTTTGAAGAGGACCTCACATTAAGGTTATGAAATGTCTTTTTAAAGACACAATTTGGTATCTTTGGCATAGTATCAGTCAGTTTATCAATTTAGAGTGGGGCTAATGTTTTGATAGTTTTTTTATCTTTATGTTGAGCCTTCATTTCATAATTATTAGCTCTGGTCTATAACAAGGTATGGGATCAGACCATATTGATATAAGATTGATTAGTAGAAGGAGCATTTTGTGTGCCCCCAGTGTTTTTCAGATCACTAGAAGTTTCTTTCTATCCTTGCAGGAATGGATCCTTTTGGACGACAGGTTGCTGCTGTTTCAAAAAATTCTATGATTTATCCATTAAGGGACATTGATAGGTCAAATGGTATTCCTAGAAAATCTTGCAAGGAAATTTGACTTTCTTTTTCTCTTTTTTACCCCCCTCAACATTGTTTGTGGGTTTCTGCTTGTTTTGATTTCCCTCACCCTTCTTACCATTGTTCTTTTTCCCATCGGGCTGCTAAGTTCCATTTTCGGTATATTGCACTAAATAAATGTTCACATTCTAGGGTGAGGGGGTTGAAGCCTTGGTTGACTCCATTGCAGATTGCTTTACTGATAGTTCATGGATATTTTTAGCCAGTGATTATATAGTCAGTGTGTCAATTGAACCCACCATGCCATTGGCATGTGGTCCAAGCTTAGGTTTAGCAAATTCTGTAGTGGACCTTGGTGCCTTAGGAATAATCTCATAGAGAATCTCAGAATATACATATATCAAATCCAGTTGCAGGGCCCTGAGTATGGCCTCCTTCTCCGAATTCACTCCCAGTGTTGAAACATCTTTTGAAATATATGGCAATAAAGACTTCAAAAATCATTCCAACAGGAAATCGGGAGGAATATTGGGTTTGATAAGATTATTTCTCCTTCTCCACTCCTAAATGTAGTCATATATATGAGTGGCCTTGTTCTATTGAAAGGTTGATAGAAGGTATGTACTATCACCATACCTGACATGAAGTTGAAAGTGATTCAAGAAAATGGTTGCTAAATCAAGAAAACTATCGTAGGCGACCGACAAGAATTTGATATACCATTTTTTCACTACACTAGTCATAGTTCGTTGTAAAAAACTCAGTTGAATCAAGTCATCATTCCGTGAGTTGGAGAAGCACCACAAATGGAATGTCGTGACATGCCCAACCAGATCCTCACCAGTTTTCCCTTCAAACTTAGGAATATCAGAATGTAATTTAATTGGAATTGGTAGACAAGTCAGATCGTGGTGCACATGGTCATTCATGAGTTTCGATGAGTTTGGAAATTTTAAAGTTTCCAAAAAGGGTAATCTTGGTTGAGCTGAAGATTGATAATGAGGAGTCTAGGGCAAGGAAGTGCCTGCACCAGTGTTCCCAAATGAGAGGTTGGGGTTGCGAGGAAGAACTAGCAATTTTTTGAAAGGGATTCCACCCAAAGGCCAAAGGATTACTGAACCGACGTGTGTTGTACTATGTTTGATTGATTCTAGTTGAAGCTAGAGTTGCAGATACAAGAGTTGTGATTCCCCCACTGAATAATGAGAAGGGGGAGCTTCTGAAAGGTAGAGCCAACACTTGACTAGAAGTCTGAAAGATGAACCCTGAAAAAGGGTTCAGAATCCTAGATGACACACCAGCATAATTAGACAAAGCACCTACATAAGGAGAATATGGAGGAATGTGTCCCCCATACCATGGAAAGCCTTGGAAAAATGAAGTGGAACCACTAGGACCACTTTGAGTATTTTGAAATAAAGGAAAAGAAATAAAAGGCACATTGGGTATTCCAGTGACAACAATGTTAGATGAAACAATAGCGTGTGAGAGTGTCGATGGGTTATACACTCAGGCTCTTGGAGACATCGGGGTGGATGAATTAAAGTTTAAGGACACCACTGGTTCCATAGCTATATTAGAATTATTGTGCCATTAGATATTTAGGAAATGAGTGGAATCAGATTCTTAATTATTATGCAGTTAAAAGGAATGAATAATACACACTGAACAAAACAAATATCACACAAAACAGACAAGTATTGCTTAGTATAATTACAGTATAAAGTTCATTACATCCTAACAGTATACAATGGTAATACATAAAGGAGAATTTGAATCACGGCAGATGAATTCGAATCTACCCAATCAATGTGACTCCATGGATAACTAGAAGTGTCTAAATCACTATCAGAGTTGACTAGCTAAGCTCCAGTTGTCTAATTCAGTCTCTCAATCAGTAATAATCAGTTAAACTAGTCTAACTGAGGTGGTAGGTGAGAAGTAGGTAATAATAGGCACCTATCCACATGCAACCATGAAAGACTGATGCTAACTGAACTAGAGGACATCTAAATGAATGTAACTGAATCATAACTAAGCTTAACTAGTTACCAACTGCCAACAACTAAAGGAGGTTGGTGTTGGCACTCCTAGTGGCTCCTAAATTATAGGGATTGTCCTAGGAGGCACCTAAACTAATGCATGCAAGTGAAGTTGGTTCTAGTTATCCTCTATCGGTGTTCCTCACACTCTAGTGACTAGTACTATTAATTCTTGCACTTGATCTAGGAACTAAGAATTAATCTCATGAAAGAATAATCAACAAATACTCATGAAATGGTGTTAATCGGAACCAGAATTGGTTTCCTCTCTTAATATTTAATAAATAATGAATGGTTACAATTCCAATGTCAAGCAATAGATTAACTCCATGAAGAATTCGAATACCTAAGGAGACAATTTGAATTCAGTGAGTGAGTCTAGCTTAACTGACTCTCAACCATTGGTTCACACTCAGTTAACCACTTGACCAAAACCCTAATTGACTCACCAAACCCTAACTGAAGTCAGAGTGCAATAAATGACTGAATCTCAATTGAAGGAGATCAAACACATGTCATAGCAAGCCAACCATCAAGTGCTAGTGCTCCATGACTTCAATGAACCCCGATGAGGTTAACTGAAGCTGAACTGACCATCAGAAGTTGGTGGACGCACCCTGTTGACTCCAGATCATTAAATAATAATAAATAATCATTAAATAATATATTTAATGAGAGGAGGCACCTTAAGTAATTGGTTTAACTGATTGTAACCACCAGTTAGCAATTAGGTGCATTAATATCACTCAGATCACCCCCAGAGTGATCCAGTTAGCCTCCTTAACTATAAGAGAAGGCTAATTTAGCCTCCTTGACTATAGGTAGGTGTGGGTGTGACTGGATGATGGTAATTAATGCTCCACTTATGTCAATTAATATCAATTATACTTAGGATAGTGTTTTAACTAGGAAAATTTGACCAAAAAGAGTGTGTATGATGGTAAATGTCTCCAACACCCCCCCTTAAGCTATACTCAGGAAGAGTTAGAAAACATAGATGCATAAAAATGCTAGGGCCATGGAAACTAAGGCCATAGGTAACCCTATACAATGCTGAAACTGAAACAATGCTCAAAACAAACTAAGTGAGGAAAAGAGAGAAAACCCAGTGGGAAACCCCCCCCTCATGCTGAACACTGAAAGTAGTCTGGATCACCTTGATGAACTCACCCCCAATAGTGAACGGAGGTAAGTGAACTTCTTTTATGAAAAGCTCTTGGTGAAGATGTCTGCAATCTGCTCATCAGTCGGGAAGTATTGCAGAATGATGGTCCTGTCATGCACTAGCTCCTTGATGTAGTGCATGTGAATCTCTACATGGTTGGTCCTCTGCCTAGTAAATGGATCCGTGGATATCTTGACAGAACTCTAGTTGTCACAAGAGAGGACAGTGGACAAATTACTACCAAGATCAAACTCTGAAAGAATGCCTTGCAACCAAACTGCTTGGATGCAAGCATTCACCGCTCCTCGATACTAAGCCTCTGCTGAAGATAGTGCTATGGCATCCTGATTTTTGCTTGACCAGCAAATAGGGCCACCACCAAGCATGAACACATATCCATAATTTGACTTTTGATCAATAGAATCACCCGGCAAATCAGAATTTGTGTATCCAACCAGCTCTAGCTCGGAGTCTGCAGCATAGTGAATGCCATAGGTCCTGGTTCCCTGAATGTACTGGAGGATCCTCTTGGATGCCTTCCAATGAATATCATGAGGCTGCTGCATGTATCTTGATACATCATTCATGGCATAACAAATATCAGGCCTATAATGTTTCAAGTACAACAAGCTACCAATCAGCTGTCGATAGATAGTGCAGTCCATGGGAGGTGTGTGTTTTCCTTCTTCAAGGCTGATCCCTGAAAGGAAAGGGAATGGTGCAGGCCTACATTAAGCCATGTTAAACTTGAATAACAGGTATGAAATGTATTTGGACTAAGTGACCATAATCCAATCAGAATTTTGCTCGATTTCTAGCCCCAAAAATTGTTTTAGAAGCCCCAAATAACTCATTTCAAAGGCATTGTGGAGAGCAGTTTTGATGGCTGAAATAGGAAATTGTACTACCTATGATCAGTAATTCATCAACATATAAAACAATGATAATTATATGACCATAATTCTTCTGTAAATACACATTTAAAACTGATCTACATCTCTGAAAGTTTTGCGAGAGAAGGAAGGCATCCATCTTGGAATACCACTCTCTTGGGGCCTGTTTTAACCCATATAGTGACTTCTTTAGCTTGCAAACCAAAGATGGATCAGTGATGTATCCCTAAGGCTGCTTCATTTATATCTTCTCATGAATATCTCCATGCATAAATACTGACTTAACATCCATGCGATGCAACTCCCAGTGCTTGGATGCGGAAATAGCCAAAACAAGGCGGATGGAGTCCATTTTTGCAACCGGTGCAAAGGTCTCATGGTAGTCCACTCCTTGGACCTGAGAGAAACCTTTTGATACCATCCTTGCCTTATATTTTCAGATGCTTCCATCAGCAGCAAAATTTTTCTGAAACACCCACTTGCATTGAACCAATTGCCTTCTCAGAGGAAGAGAAACTAGCTCCCAAGTAGTGTTTTTCTAAAGAGAATTCATCTCTTCATCCATGGCAACTTGCCATCTCGGATCATTCTGAGCATGGTAGTAGGATTTTGGATCTAAACTAATCATCAAATATCAAGTTTCAGATAGCAAATTATCAGAACAAGAGAGCGCAATACCTTCTCTTTGGAAATCAGACCAGGTTCTCCTTGGATCATCCGGATTTCCAATGTTGTCTCCTGCGGAGGAGAGTGTCTGTTGGGCCCATGTAGGAAGATGATTTTTCACTTCAGGTTTCGATTCAGTATCTGATGATTGCTGCACACTGATATCAGAAATCAGAGGATCCAAATCAGGTTCATCACCCCCAATTTCATCATCCAAATATTCAGTGGAATAGTGTTGTAAAGGAAAGTATCCTATGGCTAGGGTTTAAGAGGCCATCAACGTACTGGGGTTGAAAGAGAGATGCACAATGTTCAGCAAGCATATATAAGCAAGATCAGAGATGAGAAAGGTCCACACTTGGCTAATTGAAGGCTGGTCCAAGCTTTCTCTTCAATCCTCTTCTTGCTCCTCTCGCTCCAAGAGACCTGCAAAACAAGTTATACCTTCCTCAAACCATTATGATCACATATAAAGAAATGATAATCAAATAAATCTGAAATAATAATCTAAATAACATCATCATATGATCATAAACAAGATTCAATCACACATTGAACAATGATTTGGGAAGAAGAAGGACATCACATCTTTATTAATCTTGAAAACAAGTACAAGTATACCTTCTCTTCAAGTTTGGCACCTCACGAAACCTTGATCTGGTTCTGCTACTTCTCTTCTCCAAAGAACTCAACCTCCAAGCTCTGCAACACAAGGGGAAGACCTCCAGGGCAAAGGTGTGGGCAAAGAGAGTCCCAATTCCTCCAGCATAACAATGCAGAAATTCAAGTCCCCTCTCATGGACCTCCCTACCTCTATTTATATGTTAAAGAAGAGTTAGGGATGAAGACAAAGTGGTTACAACTGAAGGAGTCAGTTGCATAACTACCCAAACTAACTCAAAAGGCGTGTTTTTATGTTTTAAAGTTAAGAAACACATTCGCGACTATGGAGGCGGATAACCCATGAATGATCCGTGAGTTTCAGCAAGAGCAACCCGCGAATATATCCATTCGTGACTTGCTAAACTAGAGACTCGCGAGTCATTCACGACGTTTCCTTAAGGAGAGTCGCGAATACACAAAAAACGCATTTTTCAGGTATTTTTGGGCATTTTCAGACTTTCGTGTCTTCTGGAAAGTTTTAGCTAACTGAAATACCTTTCCAACAGTGTAGAAATGAGGTCAAACGGAGTTAAAAAACTCAATATATGGGTCCTCCAAGATATGTGTTTTTTCAGTGACTTTCATGAAGTGTCGTCATGGAAATGTCAACATGCGACGGGATCATGGGAAAGTGGTTACAGGCAGAGAAGTGTCATTTTGAGCTATAACAGATGCCCCCTAATGTGTGAGGTTAGAGGGGAAGATGATATCTGAAATACATTATAAAGGAAATAGCTGAGTATGGAGAGAGCAGAGAATCCAAGATCAAAAAGCTCGAGTGAAGGTACCTGAAAGAGAAATAAATGTTAGAAAAACTGATCTCTGGGATAGACACGTCCATATACAAAACATCACCATAAAGATAGGCGGATCCAACATATGTGTAACTGATGAAACTATCATGGTCACTGAATATACAAAAAGGCGCCATATCAAATCTAAAGGAGCCGTGGCCATAAATGAACAAGGTGGATCCATGCTCAACAATCGATCATAGCCACAAAAATACAAGGTGGATCTATGTCTCAGCAAAATGTCATATATAGTATAACAAGGTCTTGCGCAACTCGGGCAATAGCACAAAAATGACAATGCTACTGTCGGCCCCAAGGTCTTCAATCCAAACCGCCCAAAAAAGGTACGAATCCTAACCATGCGAATAAAGGAGCTGAAGTCGAACATGGAGGAAACCGTTTGATTACCGGTCAATAATGAGAACCCTTAACAAACGCGAGGGAAACCACCATTAATGAAAATGGTCCCCAAGGTACCTAGTACATTCTAACAAGTGTGATTACAAGGACTTGAAGTCGAACAATTGAAGAATCCATCGAGTAGGAGACATTAAGGTATCCCCACTACCCAATAGCGAGGGAAATTTCCATTAAGGACAACAATTCCCAAGGTACTGTCATAAAACTCTAAATCTCATTCCCAGAGCAAGATGTGTTGCAGTCGATAGGAAGAGATCCGTTGGAAGGAAGGCATTAAGGCATCCTTCATCATCCAACACGAGGTAAGTCAAAGACTAATTGGATTTGGAATTGGTACTAAATTTCACGACAAGGAACACTGAAGACATGATGTAATGAACTGATACTAGGGAATGGCCGACACAAAAGGTCAAGGAAACTATAGAATGGCCGACAAAGGTTTAATCCTTGAACAGTGAGCACGACACAAAAGTGACTTAGGCAGCTTTTGACATGAAATAAGACCAACGAAATAAATCTATAATGTAGGAAACATTAACAGATTCCCCATATAATTGGAAAAGAGACCAACTGGAGGAGTAAGAAACTCTAAATCAGGATAAGGTCAAAAGACTAGGACCCAACTGTTGATAGACTCAAAACTGGTGCTTTGTTCAAGGAAACAAGACTTGCTACCATGATGTAAAAACACATGGAAATAAACCTTCCCCTTCCCTTCTTTCTTGTAAAGGTTTAACGAGTCCAATAAAGCAAACTCGGGACCATATTTATTTTTGGCAAGCTCGAAGAAAAGAAAGAAGAATTCTTGATAAAGCACTAATTCGTGGATTTTACAAGCCTGAACTAGTACATGCTCGACGGTGTTTTCATAGTTTAGAGAGTCTGAAAACTCCAAAGAAGACTCCAGGGGGGTCC
>LPNX010003526.1:86926-196615 GCA_001517045.1 Pseudotsuga menziesii
ATAACATTCCTTGTGAGAGGAATAGGACAAGGAGCTCCCATCATGGGGATCTCTTGGTTGGTGTTCAAAGGGGTGTTAGACATAGATTCAAAACAAGTGACAAAGTCTGAGGTTGATGGTCAACCAAAATTACGAAGCAGACACCTAAAGGCCCACTAAGTACAGATAAACCACACAGCACTCACTAAAAATTCCTAAAGCCAAACAGACAAATAGGTATAAGATATACTTTCCAGAAGAAAGCTGATGAACAATTACTTGGCATCCTTGAGGTGGTTCTCAGGCACAAGCAGAGGAATCACCCACCACCCTCCTGCACTTTCCACAAGGGTTACCTTCCAAGCCCGTCCAAGGTCAACCAGAAATAACCTTCCGGTGTACCTGTGTATGAACCCTAGATGTTAAAGAGACTAAAGGCTACCTTAACTAAATTGACAGTTTGGGGGGACAGTCGTCAGCCGAACTCATACGCATGGGTAGGGTAGCTGAGCCCGAAACTCTGTCTAGGACAGAATCCCCAGATGCGTAAAATTCCTGAGTTACGTTTTGACAAGGATTTGGAGGGTTATCTCCTCTGTCCAAGCCTCCACGCGGCCTAGTGCTTAACTCCCGCTTGAGAGGAGCTTCCCAGATACAGTCGATGAAGTCAAGGATTTACCTAGTGAAAGGTCCACTACGTCTGAGTTTTTATAACTTGTGGGAAGTTTACACTTCCTAGCCCAAAAGTCTAGCCTAAGCTAGTAGGTGAAAGGCCCCTAAAGAACAAAACTTACTAGTAAATTTTAAATTATACGTTCATTTTAAAGGGATGTTTCTTACTCAAGAGGAAATGAAATGGTAAACTGGTGGTGTTTTGAATCAAAATTGAAACAAAATGACTAAGGAAAGAGATATGATATGCAAAAGCATAAACTATTCTCTTTATATTTTCAAATAGAAAACTTAAAAGCCAAAAAAGATCAAATCTTTTTATATTTTTCCAAAAACAGCGATATGCTATGCAATCTAGACTAAAAACCTAATCTA
Organism: Pseudotsuga menziesii; assembly: GCA_001517045.1. Taxonomy (NCBI): domain Eukaryota; kingdom Viridiplantae; phylum Streptophyta; class Pinopsida; order Pinales; family Pinaceae; genus Pseudotsuga; species Pseudotsuga menziesii. Next base: position 87,953 of record LPNX010003526.1, read on the forward strand.
CATGCATATAAAGCAAACATGTGTTTTTGTATTTTTCTTTTATAAATGCAAAAGAAAAATCAGCCTATCAACTAATGCAAGCAAGTACTGAAAGCAAAGAAAATAGACAACTACTCTACTCCCCAAAAACAAACCCTAGGTCTCCCTAAAGTTGAATATAAACCTCTCTTGAAAGGAAGGCTCACAAAGATAGACAAGCCAACAACTTTGGAATGAAGAGACTGAGCAATAAGACTGACATAAACAAAGGTCAACAAGTCCCAAGTATCAATCTAAACCTACAAACAAAGGCTGCTCAGTACCTTGTCCAACAAGGTCAAGCCAAAGAAAGAGGTGGGGGGGGACAAGCAGCAAAAAACAAGTTCTTTTTTAATTTTCTTTTATAAAGGCAAAAGAAAAACTACCTAAAAAGCAAAAGCATGCAGATAACAAGAACAAAGAAAAAGGAACTCTGCTAAACAACCACCAAACAAACTCTAGAGTGCTCTAAAGTCAGTATAAACCCTACTTGGAAAGGAAGGCTTGTATAAAAGACAAGTCTACTATTTTGGCAAGGTGAAGTTAACCAACAAAAGAAGAAGGAAACCAACACCAAAAAGCTTCTGAAAATCAAACCAAAGTCAAGAACAGAGGCTGACCAAAAACATAAGCCAAAAATCATACCAAGCAAAGGAGGCAAGGGGGAAGAGCAAATAACAAACCAAATGCTATAAAAGGCTAAAACTCTAACATGCACCTAAGATACACTAGACTTGAGCGAACTTGAATCAAATAAACTGTATAAAAGCAAAGAATTGAAACACACAGGCTAACAGAACCAAAAGAAAACCAACTAATGGAGGCTAGGAACCCTAGCTTGGGTGCAAGCAATGACAAGAATCACTGCAGGATTACAAAGGCAAGTGAGAATCAGCCACTGTCCAAAGACAGACTGAAAAAACAGAGCCCAAGATCCTGAACACAGGTCTGAACAAAGACACTTTAACCTACAACCCAAACCGGCCAAAATACTTCAGCATGTAGACAATAAACAATCCAAGCAAAAAGGCTCAAGGGCTTCCGAAAAAGCACAAACTGTGATCAACAGAGGCACCCAGACAGGCCAAACAACATTTATAAAGAAAATCCACTCAGAAACAAGGATTACCCAAAGCAAAGACCAAGCAAACTTTAACTTTAAAATCCCCACTTCCAGGAGTATTCGCGACTGTCTATAAGGGCAGGTCGCAAATGACTCGCGACTGTTCAGTGAAGCAACCCACGAATACAAGACTGTATTCGCGACTGTCTAGAACAACAACTCGCGAATAGGTAGAAAAATCCCAAAAAAGGTCAAAAACTACCCAAAAAAGGCAGGGGAAGTGTGTAATCAGACTAGAAAGGTGTTGCTAAGTGGAAAAAAGGACTTGAAACAATGCAAAAACTGAAAAGAATCAAGAGAAACCCCAAAAAGACAAGGTTGTCCCCAGCGGAGTCGCCAGTTCTGTTGTAAAGGAAAGTATCCTATGGCTAGGGTTTAAGAGGCCATCAACGTACTGGGGTTGAAAGAGAGATGCAAAATGTTCAGCAAGCATATATAAGCAATATCAGAGATGAGAAAGGTCCACACCTAGCTAACTGAAGGCTGGTCCAAGCTTTCTCTTCAATCCTCTTCTTGCTCCTCTCGCTCCAAGAGACCTGCAAAACAAGTTATACCTTCCTCAAACCATTATGATCACATATAAAGAAATGATAATCAAATAAATCTGAAATAATAATCTGAATAACATCATCATATGATCATAAACAGAGATTCAATCACACATTGAACAATGATTTGGGAAGAAGAAGGACATAACATATTTATTAATCTTGAAAACAAGTACAAGTATACCTTCTCTTCAAGTTTGGCACCTCACGAAACCTTGATCTGGTTCTGCTGCTTCTCTTCTCCAAAGAACTCAGACTCCAAGCTCTGCAACACAAGGGGAATACCTCCAGGGCAAAGGTGTGGGCAAAGAGAGTCCCGATTCCTCCAGCATAACAATGCAGAAATTCAAGTCCCCTCTCATGGATCTCCCTACCTCTATTTATATGTTAAAGAAGAGTTAGGGGCGAAGACAAAGTGGTTACAACTGAAGGAGTCAGTTGCATAACTACCCAAACTAACTCAAAAGGCATGTTTTTATGTTTTAAAGTTAAGAAACACATTCGCAACTATGGAGGAGGACAACCCACGAATGATCCGTGAGTTTCAGCAAGAGCAACCCACGAATATATCCATTCGCGACTTGATAAACTAGAGACTCGCGAGTCATTCGCGACTTTTCCTTAAGGAGAGTTGCGAATACACAAAAAACGAATTTTTAAGGTATTTCTGGGCGTTTTCAGACTTTGGTGTCTTCTGGAAAATTTTAGCTAACTAAAATACCTTTCCAGCGGTGTAGAAATGAGGTCAAACAGAGTTACAAAACTCAAGATATGGGTCCTCCAAGATAGGTGTTTTTTGAGTGACTTTCAGTGACTTTCATGAAGTGTCGTCATGGAAATGTCAACATGCGACGGGATCATGGGAAAGTGGTCACAGGAAGAGAAGTGTCATTTTGAGCTATAACAAATAGGAAGGAAATTCAGCAGTTTTCTCCTTCACTAGTTCCACCTCCTGAAGAGGCTCATCGAACTTGACACTTCTCTTGATGATGATCTGTTTGGTATTGATATACAGCAGCTTGAATCCTTTAGATTCATCAGGATACCCAATAAATAGACATTCTATGCTCTGCGTTTGCAAAGCCCTTCTTTTATCAAGCGGAATCCGGGCCCATGCAGTGGACCCAAACACCCGTAGGTTCGACACATCTGGATTATGTCCGAAGTATGCTTCGAAAGGAGTATTTCCTTTCACTGATGAATGTGGCACCCTATTCTGAATGTATGATGCAGCAAGCATGGCTTCAGCCCACAAATTTGCAGCAAGCTTCTTTGACTCCAACATACAGGTGGTCATCTCTTTGAGAGACCGGTTCTTCCTTTCCACTACTCCGTTCTGCTGGGGAGTGTAGGGAATTGAATGTTGGATCTGAATACCACTTTGGGAGAAAATGTACAGAAACTCATTACTGACATACTCCCCTCCATTATCAGATCTCAAGATCTTGATCTTAAGCCCAGAGACATTTTCGATCAAGGCCTTCAATTCATAAAAATTTTCACATACTTCTGATTTCTTTTTGAGAAAGAAAACCCATGTATACCTTGAAAAATCATCAATAAAAGTAAGGAGGTACCTTGATCCATTCATGGATGTGACAGGAATTAGACCGCTGATATCAGAATGTATCAGCCCCAATATGCTTGTAGCTTGGTTTGACTTCCCCCGATCGAACTTGTGCTCAGGGTGTTTTCCAATCACACAGCCCTTGCAGATTCCCGTGGTTGCCTTGATGACTGGGAGGCCTTCAACCATGGAGTTTTTATGTAATTTATGCAAATATTTGAAATTAATATGGCCACACCTTTCATGCCACAGCCTACTAACCTCATTTCCATGAGTTATCAGAGTGGTGGGCTTTGCATCCGCAATAAAGTGAGAGAACTCATAGGCTTTTGCATGATGGTTTGTAAGGCCTTTTGCAATGAGTTTCCTGGATGCAATTTCTGTTATCTCAACATAATTTGGGCTGAAAGAGACTCTCTTAGGCATTCCTTTATGTGTCATTTGATAGACACTAAGGATATTTTCTACTAGAGACGCTACATACAAAACATTAGAAAAAAAACCATTTTCTATATCTACAGTACCTTGTCCTTCAGAAATGATGGTGGAGTCATCTCCCATGTGGATGGGGATGAATTTTCCAGCCTCCAAGGATGAAACAGAGTCTTTTTCAGCCATCATGTGATTCAAAGCTCCACTGTCAATCAACAGTGCTTTGGACTTTGAAGTGCTTGCCATGAGGGCATGACCTTTCTCATGTTGTGGTTCCTGATCTTGGTGATCTCTTCTCCGAAAGCTCTCCGGAATATTGATGTGATTCCTCTCAAGGAGAGAGGTTGCTTCATCAAGATTTTTCTTCATGCAAGCATGTTCAGGGTGAAAACCCTTCCCGCAGTAAGAACACCTGACTTTTTCTTTCCCATTGTTCCCTTTTCCTTTGTTCTTCCTTGAGCCGGAATATTCATCATGCTGTTGATTTTCAACTCTAGGCTTGGGAGCATCAAATTTAGTTTTCTATTTTTTCTACTGCTTTCCTTTACCCTTTAGACCTTTGGGCCCCGAGACATGGAGGGCTTGATCACGGGAAGATTGGATGATCCCCATCTAGACAAGCTTGTCATGTTCATTAGTTAGGGACTCAATGAAGGCATTGAGTGTAGGCATCTTCCATCCAGGGGTTGTGAGCTTCCCCGCACGGAATGTAGAATCAAAAACTGAATAATCAGCCCCAAGTTTGGAGAGGATGGCTAGGATGAGTTGATCATCCTTCTTCTCCACTTTGCATTGCTTCAAGAGGAAAATAGTATGCTTGAACTTTGTAAAGAAATCATTCAGAGTCTCGAAATTGGAAGGTTGGAGAGACATGAGTTCATTTTCGAGTTGGTAAAATCTCAAGTCATCATGCTTTCCGTATAGAGATTCCAATTTGTCCCATATTTCTTTCGGTGTCTTCAGATTCGTAAGATGGAAGAGAAGGTATTCGGAAATAGAGAGGCACAAGAAACCGAAGGCTTCATCCTTCTTGTTCAAGAATATTGATTTTTCTATGGTGGATCCAGGTTCAACTTCAGTGTCCATGGCGACTCTATGGAGTCCTTTGGAGTGCAACTGAAGCTCCATTTTATTTTTCCATGTGTGGAAATTGTATGGAGTCAAGAGAGGTACTGAGGAGGCCATCTGGATATGCTGTAGCGAATGCTTCACCTATAGAAACCTGAAAATCAAAATAGAAAGGGAAAAATAAGGTCGGACAGCCTGCACATTCTAGGCTTTCATCACACCCAGCATAGTCAATCAAGCAAGCTTGATCAACAAGTTCTTTAATTGGGATATTGAGTGGTAAGCCTTGGCTTTTGGTGCAGTGCTGGAATTTTGAGCTATTGCTCAATTTTCATGGAGAAATCTGTCAAAAAGCTTGTTTTTGAGAGATAGATCTTCGTCCCACTATATGCTCTGATACCATATTAATTCTTGCACATGATCTAGGAACTAAGAATCAATCTCATGAAAGAATAATCAACAAATACTCATGAAATGGTGTTAATCGGAACCAGAATTGGTTTCCTCTCTGTATATTTAATAAACAATGAATGGTTACAATTCCAATGTCAAACAATAGCTTAACTCCATGAAGAGTTCGAATACCTAAGGAGACAATTCGAATTCAGTGAGTGAGTCTAGCTTAAATGACTCTCAACCATTGGTTCACACTCATTTAACCACTTGACCAAAACCCTAATTGACTCACCAAACCCTAACTGAAGTCGAAGTGCAATAAATGACTAAATCGCAACTGAAGGAGATCAAACACATGTCATAGCAAGCCAACCATCAAGTGCTAGTGCTTCATGACTTCAATGAACCCTGATGAGGTTAAATGAAGCTGAACTGACCATTAGAAGTTGATGGAGGTGCCCTGTTGACTCCAGATCATTAAATAATAATAAATAATCATTAAATAATATATTTAATGAGAGGAGGTGCATTAACTGACTGGTTGAACTGATTGTAACCACCAGTTAGCAATTAGGTATATTAATATCACTCAGATCACCCCCGGAGTGCTCCAGTTAGCCTTCTTGACTATAGGAGAAGGATAAGTTAGCCTCCTTGACTGTAGGTAGGTGTGGGTGTGATTGGATGATGGTAATTAATGCTCCACTAATGTCAATTATACTTAGGATAGTGGTTTAACTAGGGCAATTTGACCAAAAAGAGTGTGTATGATGGTAAATGTCTCCAACAAGTACATGTGGCCCCATTAGGTCAAGTGGACCCCATGGTACTAGTGGACCCACTAATAAGTAAATGACTCCTAGGTTAGGCTAATATAATCTAATAGACAGTTTGGACAAGGGAGGATTATAAATCCTAACAAGCTATACTTAGTCTTGGTGCACTCAACGATGAAGGAGAGACAACACTATCTATCATGGCTGAAGTGGGGGTAGATGTATCCCCCAGACATTCTCTAGAACTAGACATAACAAAAATCAAAGGAACACTAATACCAAGTGAACCAAACAGGTGAACTTGCACTAAAACATGATATCTTAAGTCAGTTAGGGGTGAATTGTAATTCCTTGCAAACTCCTCATCTTGCAAATCTTCAATTTCCACTGACAAGGGATCAGTATGAGTATAACCAAGCTCAGGTTTGAATGGAATTTCATTGACTCTAGTTGATTCAAATGAGCCATTTGTGTCTAATCTATGCCTTTAAGGTGGCGGTGGGGGCTCCACTGTTGAGAGCAGAGGAAATTTTTGCAACCTTCAATACCTATGGGGAGGTTGATCCTCCACAAATAAAGTTTTAAATCACTCACCTAAAGGTCATACTAGATCATAGGTAGTCCACATAGCACACCACTAAAAGATCCTAAGTATCATAAACATAGGAACGTACAAGATATACCTTCCAAAGGAGCATCTGGGATGATTAGGGCCCAAAAAAAACCAGTGAATATCGAAGAACAGTTACCTGGGGTCTCGTGATAAGTTTTATGGGTATAAGTGTTTGAATCACCAAACTTCCCTCCCAAAATTGTTATCCGGGGTTTCCTCCCAAGTCTTCCCTAGGTACAGTCGAAATAACCTTCCATCATCACCCGTGAAACAACCCTATAGTGTGGATACTAAGGCTACCAAGATTACAAAAATATTTTGGCAAAACAGTCATAGGTCTGACTGGTGTGCATGGGAAGGATAGCTAATCCTGGAATTCAGATGACACTGGCACCTCACGAGGCCCAAGGTGGTACTGAAAGAACCACACATGCACAATAATCTTGGTTTATGCTCAAACAAAGTATTGGAGGGGTATATTCACAACTAAGTCCTCAAATGACCTCGTGCTTAACTCTTGTGTTAGAGGATATTTTTGGTTGATCTCTTGTAAACTTGGATTTACCTAGACAATAAGCTACTAATTCTAAGTTTAAATGATCTTAGATAGTTGAAGATGACCTAGTCCAAGATCCTAGCGTAAGCTAGTTGATGTAGGCCCTGGAAAGAAAAAGGTTACTAGTAAATTTTAATTAATATTTTTCTTTTTAGGGTTATTATTACTTGGGTAATGGAACTGCAACTTGTGGTGTTATGTCTCAACTCAAAGAAAAAGCATAATATGATGAAAAAATTTCAAATACAAATGCTATTTAAGTTCTTTTTCCTTTTTCAAAACAAATGAAATTTGCTATATGAACCTTGAAAAAAAAAGACTTTTTACTTTTTTTATTTTTGAAAATTATGCAAAAACGAACATTAAATGGGCCTATCTAAGACTAACAATGCACCTAAATGCTTTTTTTTTGTTTTATCTTTTAAAAAATAAAAAACTAAATGCAAACTAATGCACCTAAGAAAGTCAGAAAATATGATCATGTATAAATGCAAGAAACAATATTCAAATCCTATAATCACAACCTTGAAAGACTCTGTAAAGTTGGGCCAAAGCCCCACTTCAGCTGAACTATTGAAGTTGGAAACAAAGTAGATTAAAATATTGGAAAAAGTGACAAGTCTATATGACTATTAAAGAAATCAAACATAGGAAATCATACCAGAGCACTGAGAAGACAAGACAGAAACTTACAAAACCACTTACACTTCAACCAATAAATCCAAGAGGAAAGATCTAAACAAAATATTGCACATGAATTCAAACCTAACCTACTCAATAATAAATCTTGTAAAAACAAGTAAAGAGTGAAATGCACTAGACAACATATCAGTCAGACCCTAGAACATAGCCTCAAAAGGGTAGTCAAATTCCAAAGATGCTCAAAACAGGGGAAACCCTAGGGCTTGGACACCTTCCTATAGGAACTTGTGTCTGTCTAGTGGGAAAACTACGAGTCACTTGCAACTGTCCTTAAGGAAACTCGTGACTTCAACTAAGAACTCGCAACTGTAAGTGGATTGATCAAGGTGGTTAGCATACACATGCTTCAAGGTCTATTCAAACGTTATTTGAATAATTATTCCTTGGGTTCACATGTGAGAAATCAAGATGGATAGAAGTTGGTTAGACCCACACATTTGGATTCTCTCCTTCTTGGAGGGAACACTCCTATTGCTGGTTAGCATGACACATATCACAAGGGTACACTCATGAAATTAGTTATTGACTTGGTCAAAGAGGTTAGTTTTGCACATTTAATAAGAAGACCTCTTCCACTCAAGACTATTATATTATTTCCTTGTTTAAAGGTTGTTGTTAAAATTGGTTGATAACTCATCTCTCAAACATGGGACCTCTTATTATTTGAGGGTGCACTTTTTGAGGAGGTTATTTATCATCTCTTTGAAGGTTATTTTTTGGTCAAATCACTCAAGTTCCTTCATGAGGTTCCCCATCTTTATGGCTTTGTTGGGAAAAATGGTTCCTAACTAAGTCAATATTTTATTATTGTTAAATTGTCTCATGAGGTACCCTATCTTTATGGGTATTTTGGTAAAAGTGGTTCCTAACTACGTCAATATTTTATTATTGTTAATTTGTCTCAAAGAGTTAGTTAGATGCATTATAATTCTATGGAGTAGTATAAATATTCTACTTTTCGAGGTTTGGACTCCGGTTGGAAGTCTTTAAAAAGTCTTAGATTCACATACATTAGTTGTGTAAATTGTATAATCTGAGTGCCATAGAAGTATTTGAGGTGTTAAATCCATTTATGCATTCATAAACACAATTTAAATGCTTCCAAATTTGGATTTTACAACTTTTTTTATTGGATTTCCACCAAAAACAATGAGAAAATCCAAATAGTGGAATAAATAGACTCAACATAGTGAGTAATATTTCCCAAGGGGCGGTAGGGGGGGTGGGGTTATCTTCACCCCGAATGGAAAAATAGAAACCAAATTCTCTTGGGGGCTCAGAATGGATTCAAATAACATTGTTGAAGCCTTAACCCTTTGGCAAGGTCTTTTGATTGCAAAGGAAAAGAGAATTACAAGGCTATCAGTCTTGGGACATTCGAGAATAGTTATTTAGGTGTTAGTCGATGGCTCCCTCCCAAACCATTTGCAACTTAGTCAACTGATAAGAAGTGTTATAGAGAGAAACTTCCTATGTCTTGGGGTGTACCACAACATACAGCTAGACATGAAAAATATATCCCTTCCCAATATGCAAGAGAAACCAAACATCTAACACTAAGGGATCTAGAATCATACCTTATTCCAGATGGTTGAAGTAGATCCCCATTGAGATTTTTCCAATCCTGCTTGCTCTAACAATTTTCTCTCAACAACATCAAACAAGACAAGCATGCTATATAATATGGTGTTAGATATACTCTAGCATATATAATAAAAAAATGTATAAGAAATTAAACATATCCATGGATTCAATATTCATTCAAATGCACATTATTGGACAGGAAAAGATATTTCTATTAATCAAATTAGAGATTACACAAGTGACAACCTTTGTCGGCACGTTTGCGAACTGGAGAAACTGAGTCCTCCACCTGGGCCTCCACCACCTCAATCCTCCATCTCTCGATAGCAAGGTCAAAAGCAAGGGAAAGACTGGGTAGAACACAAAGTGCTCCAAAGGGACAAAGGGATGTAGACTCAAGTATATGCCAGTTACAGCAATAATGGACTATAGTTTCATTTCTCTTCAATTCCTCCCCTTTAATGTATCCAAGGGGTTCCTTATATAGCACTCCAAAGGGGTAATGGAGGGTTAAATCTGAGCGATATCGAGGCATATGGAAGGCCAAGAGTCAAGTGGTTTAGACACACATGAAGGAAAACTCCAAAAATATTTGGATTTATGCACACATCCTGATGTACGTGGGTTTTAGATCAAAAGTCGTGTGTACACGTGAGTATGGGATTAAAAGTCGTGCACAACAATAAACAGGTGTTTTTTAGGGATGAACTTGGAAACATCAAAGTATAATATTAGTCCATGGGGTCTAAAGAGTTTGTAGAGGGACAGGGAAGGGCATAAATATGTGATCAACCATGTGTGGTAAAATCAGCTATAACAAATTCCCCCTAATGTGTGAGGTCAGAGGAGTAACATGATGGATGAAATACATTATAAAATCCATCTCAAAAGTGGAGTGATGAAGAACTAGGTAGAAGAACCAGCCATCCATCAGTATAGTGCATTAATCAATCTCTGCATATTACTGCAAATACATAGAGTAGTCCCAGATACATAAGAGTACAATGGCCATGAATAGGCATGATATACAAAATGTGACATGTGTGGTCATCGCCACATACAATATATAATAGATCAGAATCTCCATGATGAAGATGTACAATGGATCAAGATCTCCATAGAAGCTGAAGATATATAATGGATCAAGATCTCCATAATGGTTGAAGATATCTGACATAAACTGTAATCAAATCACGAGAGCTGAAATATCATGAACACTGGCACGATCAAGGAGGTAGCATATGTGGAATGCCACAAACCGCTATGAGTACATGTCCTACTATGCGAATAAAGGTGTCGAGGTCGAACATAGTAGTCCATTGTCTGATTACCAATCATTGATATATACTATTAACAGACGCGAGATCACCCTACGATAATGAAAATGGGAATCAAGGTACTAGAGTGCAATCTAACAAGTGTGAATAGACATGTTGAGGTTGAACACTTGGAAGAATCCATCGATCAGGGGACATTGATGTATTCCCAAAACTGTTGATGGCGAGAGAACCTACCACTAATGATTGTAAGTCTCAAAGCACTCAAATGAATCTAGACTCCTATCCTAGAATAAATGATATGAATTCGATGGGATGGAATCCACTGGAAGGAGAGCATTATGGCATACCCCATCAACCAACACGAGGTACTTAGCAATGCTGTATAATGTGGAAGAACTCGAACAAGATGTGCACGAACCAGTAACAGTACTGGGAATGGTCGACATGCAAATTCAAGACAACTGAGGAATGGCCGACTCAGGCTTCAAATTCCTTCGAACAAGAGCATAAAGGAAAATGGTAATTGAAGGTAGGAAGCATGGACTCGATATGCAAACTGGGACATCTCTATGACACAGGAGGCATCAAAAGAGGCTCCATAGGGACTAGAAGCTTAACCAGTCGGTGGAGATAAAATCAGAGTAACGAGTACAACTCCTAAAGTCAAACTAAGAACCTAACCAACGGATGTGATATACAGTGCTCCATTCAAAGGCAACACAACTAAACTGCTGCCAAAGATAACATATTTTCCTCTCCAGCTTTAAAAAAAAAAATATATTTTTTGGACCTTTTCAGATATTTTGAAAATCTTGAAAAAGAATAAAAGTGCTTTATAGTTACAAATCTATGAGGAGACGAGTGTCAAGGGATAAGAAAAATAGTTCCAAGCAGTAGAACATACCTATGCTCAATGCAAGGAAACATGTGCAGAATAATGACACTCGGGGGAAGGTCCCCTCCTGGTAAAAAATGGGGAATCAAGTTGCAAAAGATATTTAAAAGGGCTCTTCTTGGCTAGACATGAGACAAGCTAGGGATATATGGATGATAATAAAAGTTAGGAAATCCAGCATAAGGCTCAATAAGACAAGCAAAAATCATGATAATGCAATTACAACTTGACATATATAAGGGAGTCTCAGGGGAAAGGCCATCGTAAAGTTCAAGAGGAGTATGAAGCTCTTTCTCAAAGTCATGGTGGTACTATACAAAGGACTCCCACACCCTAAAGGAGAAATGTCGGCATGGGCACCAAATGCAATACAAGATCTAACTAGGGTACCCATGTATGGGAAAGCTCTACTATTCACATAATTTCACTTCTAAAAGAAACAAGAAGGTTCCATGACAAGATGGAATAGGTTTGTACCTAGGTTTAAGATGAAATGGTCATAAGGCCATGCAAAATGCAATCAGATGTGAAATCCTAACCTATATGTCATTTTAGACATAATACCTAAAATAGGCATGAATGGGTCGAAGACACATTTAAACCTCACTCAAAACAGGCTCCTAAAACATCAAATTAGTTCAAACGGTCCAAAATGGTCCAAAACTATAGAAAGTGGGTAAAAATTTCAAACATTTCTATTAAATAGTGAAAAATTAAAAGTTTTCATACCATTTTGAATTTTTACCCACCATAGTGCATTTGAGTCCAGAACTTCAGAAGCGAAATCCAGGAGCATTGTCCAGCAAAATCCCTCCACGTTTGATCCAGGTAAATTCCCTTGCCCCTCTCTTTCATTTTGATATAAAATTTTTAAATTTTCATGGTGAAATTAATTTTTTAGGCCATCCCAACTTGGGCGTCTCAACTCACGTGGATATCGGGAATTTTTCCACGTATAGGGCTGGCCATACATGGAAAATTCCATGAAAACCATGTACATATGTGGCTGTTTTGTAGACAGCCACATATAGGGCCGCGAACAAGGTTTTTATGGGAAAATAATGATCAAAATTTGTGTTTTTTTGTGCAGGAGGGTGCTAGAGTGGAGAGAGAGGGAACATGGTGATGTTGAGAAAGGTGTTCAGGCTGACCTCATGGCTCAACAAGCATTATGGGCATGTGGGTTATACAAGTTTTGGTGTCTTGGCAGCTTGAGGGAAAAGCCAAGACTACTCCAACTGTTGGTATATTACTGGGATCCAGAGTCTGAAACCTTTCAGATAGATGGGATGTCACTTAGCATTAAAGTTGAGGACATATATTTCATCACAGGTTTGTCTCGACGAGGGGAGGTGGTGAATTTTCGATCTCGTGGGCGAGGAGGAGGGATGACCATAGAGGAATACATAACTGTGTACTGCCTTCCCAATACAAAGAAGGTTGGGAGTCAAATCCCGACAAATGTGATTCAGATCCTGGAGCTAAAATCCATACTCTTGGCATTAGGCAGGATTGCAGGTTTGGCATTAGTCCACCAGGCCTCATGGCCCTTGATGTTCTATGCAGTAGAGTGTATGCGACCTACAATATATTCCTAGAGTACTATGTTGTTAAGCAACATGAAACAACATCTCAGTGACTGCAAGATGGGTAGGGTGTGAAACTTCATGTTTGGCAGTATACTGAGCACATTATTTTTTGAGCGGGTGCCAGGGCTAAGCCCTAGAGTAGACATTGCTCCACATGGAGTTTGGGATCTAGCTCAGCGACGTTGGGCTAATGTCATGCATAGAATGCGAGGTGGAAGGGTGGATAACCCCTCCCCAACAGATTTCTTTCCATGGTGGTGGAGATATCTCATCACCATAGATGATTTTCCCTATGCATGGATCAACTTCTGCGATGACCCAGACATGCCCCTACCACCAGGAGCAGCTTATGGAGACATAGGTAACGAATCCCAAACCCACTTTTAATTTTTGAATTATTTAATATTTTTGTGTTTTTTAATATATGAAATCAAAAGACATGTTTTTGGTGTGAAGACATACAGTGATACTCTGTCATGTATATGCATATGTAGGACCACGACAACTAGATGGATTTCCTCGTCATCGACAGAGGGGAATAGGTGATGAGATCATGGGTGCAAATGTGGAGCAGACGCTCCAGAGCATTCACACAAAATTTGTTCAATTGACACAGAGAGTACCCATGGCGCAAGTCGAGGACTTTCCTGAGGCCATGCAATGCCAGGTGGTTGGAGTACCATGAGCATGGGTTCGATTTTTTCATTGGCTAGCTAGGGCCGTGGTGTGCTACCATGATTAGCGCCCTCCTCCACCTCAAGCTTAGAGACCCGGGTGTATACTTTTTGTATGACCGTGTAGTATATTTTGGTGGCTTGGAAGCCCTAATTTTGTATATGACACTTGTGTATTATGTCATCACCTTTTTTGACGTTAATGACAAATATTTATGATGATCGATTATTAATCTATTTACATGTGTAAAAAGTGTTTGTGATATGCTTATGGTCTCTGAAACAAATGCCAATCTAACACATAGTTAGCATATGAATTAGCAACATGATTAAAATTTCTTGGAACATGAATGTATGTTATACTCTCAAATTGTCATTCTAGCAATCTAACACATAAGAATCTTCGTAATAATGCCGGATCCCTAATACGATACAAGCCATTAAGTTGTGAAACCACTAACTTTGAATCAAGATGTACCTCAAGAGAAAGAACACCATGTAAAATGGAATCCCGCAATAACTCAATGACGGCACTATATTCAGCAACATTTTTTGACAAAGGCCGTAAACATATGCCTCCTGAAGACAATACTTGACCCGTAGGAGTATAGATCACCCAAGCAGCCGAAGCTGAGTTTTGAATGTGGTGGCTAGCACCATCAATGAAGCCTATGTAAATGAAAGACTCCATTGACATCTTCCATAACAAATGAAAGCTAATCAACAAACCCAATCACCATAAGAAAACCTAACTATACAATGCAAAACTATACAATAATATACAAAAATCAGCCCTGGCTGAAGATCATGCATAGTATTTTTTGAGATAGAGCCCATTTCTAGGCTCTACCAAGGCTATCCGTTCATAATCAACCATCTTATAGGAACCTTTCTCTAAGACACGCTTAACCACATAAGGACCCTGCCACATGGGATTAAACTTTCTTCCCCCAAGGGTTCCTTAGCTTGATCCCACAAAAGGACCAAGTCACCTTCACTAAACCTCCTAGGACGGATAGACTTATCATAATGGACCTTAACGCGACACTTGTTAACCTCAATATCCACTAACGTATCTCCACACTGCTCATCAAGCTGCTTTAAGTGGAATAAATGCTCTTCCAATGCAGAAGTCTCTGGTAAAATATCCACGGTTAGCTTCAAAGAAGGGATTTCGCATTCAATCGGTAATACTGACTCCACCCCATGCACAAGCTGATAGGGAGAAAAATCGATGGTAGTCTTGACCGTGGTTCTATAGGCCCATAAAGTAGGATACAACATGATATGCCAATTATTCTTGCTCTGTGCGATGGTTCGTTAGAGAATGGACTTAAGTGACTTGTTCACTACTTCAACCTGTCCATTCTCTTAAGGGTAATAAGAAGAGGAGTGCTCTTGCTTATATCCTAACTTGGAATCCAACTCTTCCATCTTTTTGTTCTGAAAGTGCATGCCATGGTCAGTGACAAGCTCTCTCGAAATGCCAAACCAAGTGATAATTTGGTTAAATATGAAATGTGCGATTCTCTCACCATTGGATTTAACTATGGGAATATCCTCTACCCATTTCGTGGAGTAATTGACAGCCACAATGATATGATGGTGCCCCTAGTCAAAGCTGGGTTGTAATCCATAAAATCAAGACACCACTTGGTGAAGGGACCGACAGTGACAATAGGATGAAAAGGGGTGGGACGCAAGTGCATATTACATGCAAACACTTGACAAGGGTGGCACTTCTTGACCGCATTAACGTAATCTTTAAAGATGGATGACCAAAAATATCCCGCTCTTAATATTTTTTGGAATGTAGAAAGCCCATATAAATAACCACCACATGCCCCTCCATGGAAATAATTAAGCATGACCTCAGCCTCATCATGAGTTAAACAACGACGTGAAATGGAATCCACCCCATGACGGTACAAAGTATCATCCACTATGAGGTAGTTCTTCGCTACGTGACGTAGTCGTCATCGCTTATCCTGTGAGAGGTGAGTAGGGACCTTCAATGTTTGCAAATACACGATAATATCCTTGTACCAAGATTCCACAATTGAGATGATGAATATATGCTCATCGACAAAAGAATCCTCATAAAATTCCTCTTCATCCAAATTTAGAAAATCTGATATGAGCTCAGCAAAGATTAACGATTTCTTTGATTTCATCGAAACGAACTCTAGATCAAACTCTTGCAAAATCACAATCCATTTATTATACTTTCCCCCAATCATCCTTCTAGTGAGGATGAACTGAAATGGATTGATGTGAGCTACGACCAAAGTTGGCGAAGAAGAATGTAATGTATCAAATGTTGAACCACATGAATGGTGGCTAAGGATAGCTTCTCCACATGGGAATAATGAAGTTCCACATCAATAAGGTTTCGGCTCAAATAATATATGACATGCTCATGGAGCTCCTCATCCTCTTGAACCAATACCATACCAACCGTCTCCTGAGACGCGACCACATAAATCAAAAAGTCATGGCTATAGTCTAGTGGACTAAGCACGGGGTCCATTACTAAGGCTTTATTAAGAGCATAGAAGACTCCTAGGCTCACTCATCCCAGTAAAAAGGGGTGTCCTTCTTCAACAAACACATGCAGCCTCTAGTCAAGTTGGAAAAATTGACCATGAAACTTCGCAAGAAGTTCACCATACCTTGTAAACAATGAAGGTGTTGAATGTTACATGGGGGAGACAATTGAAGTATTGCCTCAACCTTCAAGGGATTGACTCTAATACCCTCCTTGGATATGATGAATCCTAGTAAACGACCAAATTTCATGCAAAATATGCACTTATGAGGATTTAAACAAACTTGATAATGACTGCATATTTTGAACAGTAATCGCAAATGGTAAGGATGACGCACTCTCAAACGAGAGTGAGTAGCTAGATCATCCAAATATACTTCAATAATATTTTTAAGATTGTGAAAGATCAAGGTCATGGCCCACTGAAACGTAGCTCCGGTGTTTTTAAGACCAAAGCGCATCTTTCAATATGCAAAAGTTCCCCAAGGACAAATAAATGTAGTCTTTTGTTGATCCTCGGGTTTAATTTGTATATGATTATATCCAGAAAATCCATCCATAAAATAAAATACCTCACTTCCCGCACACTCATCCAAAATTTGATCAATAAATGGTGTAGGGAAATTATCTTTAGGACAGGTTCGATTTAAATCACAGAAATCAATTCATATTCAGATCGCTCCCTTCTTCTTATCCACCAGAACCGGATTTGAAACCCACTCTGTCAAGGGAATGGGATAGGTAAAACCAACTTTGAGCAGTTTCTCCATATTTTCTTTAATGGCAGGTGCTTTCGTAGGATTCACGGCATGCAAACGTTGTCAAACCGATTTTGTATCTGGATAGGTCTTGATTTCTTGTTCGACAATACGGGGGTCTATACCTGGAATTTATTCGTATGACCAAGCAAAAACATCATGAAACTCCTTAAATAGCTTGGTATACTCTTTAATCTCATCGGGGGAACAATCTGCCCCAATGTAGAGGTTCTCAATATTACCAAGATCATGAGAAATGTTGATAGGAATCATTGGTGACATGTTAGCCATGTTCCCTTTAGCAATCTGACTAGGAGAGATTAATGGGACCACGGGGATACCAACTTTCTCACTTATAATCGCCCTAAATTCATCACACTCTAAACGATCAAGCTTAGGAAGGAAATACGATCTATGGTGCAACCCTTCCCAA
Organism: Pseudotsuga menziesii; assembly: GCA_001517045.1. Classification (NCBI taxonomy): domain Eukaryota; kingdom Viridiplantae; phylum Streptophyta; class Pinopsida; order Pinales; family Pinaceae; genus Pseudotsuga; species Pseudotsuga menziesii. The sequence continues at coordinate 105,513 of LPNX010003526.1, forward strand.
GGTTGTTTAATCCCATACATGGCCTCAAGAATAGCTTCATCTGACAGAAAAACATCATCAAGGAAGTCGTGAGAGTGAGACTCACTTTACTGCCCATGCAGGAAGCACATAAGGGTCCTCCTCCTCCGTCCACGAAGAGGAATGACTAGGCTCTACAACATGATCAAGATTTGCTTGATGCGCCACCATTGTTGCAGGCAATGGCATGCCTGCTCGACAGGCATACTCGAAGTACTCGGTGAAGGAAGAATCTAAGGATCCTCTATATGAGTAGTGCGAAAGGATACCAAATTCGATGAGGATGAATCCCCACCAAGACTAGACCCAATCATAAGAATGGGCATAGGACAACCAAAGGTTCCCATGATAGAAGGATACATACCCATGCCCACATTCTTAGTTTCCAGCTGAGAATGATTGATAATCAGGATAGAAGCTCTCGATGATGCATTTACACTCAAATTCTGGAAAGAATTTTGATCGATAGTAACGATCTTCCCATTCAACGGAAAGAAAACCACTCGAAATAGGGAAGAGGATACAACTTGCCTATTGTAAATCCAGTTCCTACCCAACAAAAGATTGTAGTCAAGGGGAGCATCAACCACCTCGACCTCGATCATGACAGTCTTCCCTCCCAATTGGACCTCTACAGAAGGAAGGATACCGTGTGGATGAAATGAACTTCCATCGAAAGCAGTCAACATGTTGGTAGACTGAGACAATGTGGGAGAACCTAAACCCTTCCAACAAGCTAAAGACATCACTGAAGCGGAAACATCTTCACCAATAACAGAATGCATGATGGTGTTGTTGAGACACTCTACATGAATCAAAAGAGACACGTAGTAAGGCAAGCGAGGCTGGATTCCATGAGTTTCAAATTTGATCATGGAAGAAGAGCAATCATCACTAACCCCAAGAGTAGACAAAAATTCCTTTCTCTATGAAGGACAAGTCTGAAGCACTTCTAATGCAGACATCACACAAGGAGTCTAGCCCAAATCCTTGACAATTGAATAGTTCTGGGTGGCTCAAGCATTAGGATTGTGCCTCAAGCGCTTCAAGACTCACTTAGGAATGTGAGGCGAAACTTCAGGCTTATCCGTAGGATTTTCAATTCGCAAAGAGCTCTTAGGTAGAGCAGGTTCTTTCCCAAGGTCAGATTGTGATGAACCATAGTCCTTCACACACATCACAACATTTGTAGCATTCACCATGTTGATGCAACTATGACCACTAGCGGCCTTCAATGGGTTTTGAGTTCCACCAGACGCACAACTAGGATCAACAGTCCTCGAATTCATATTTTGATTATTAGGTAAAGGATTAGTAAACACAACTGGGCCTTGTGCTATGAATTTCAAGGCGCCCTCCATATGAGGGCACAAGTGAGTGAGGTGATCGTCCTTACACAAATTACAAGGAAACTTCACCTTACGCTTAGGCTTCTTGTTGCCCCTAGCATTATTCGTGTTCTTGTCATTATTATTACCATTTTCATTTTTATTCCTAGCCTTATGATTATTTTTTCCTTTCTTTTTATTCCTTCCAGGCCACTGGTTGCCTTTTGGGTTCTATGTTTGCACTGAAAGTATACTCGCCAATTGGGTAGGATAAGATGAAGTCGTGGCTTGTCTCGACGCAGGCTGGTTAAGTGATAAATGGCTCACTTGTTTCATAATCGAGTCTGCAGGTTTGGTTCTTGTGGAGCCAACAATACCATCGACATGTGGCCCAGGTTTAATCTTGGGGTCGAAATTGGATCTTGGAGCAGTCGAGATAATATCATACAAGATTCTGGATTGAGCATAGATCAAATCCAACTCTTGAGCCCTAAAAATAGCTTGGTCCTCATTTTGAACTCTGGATGTGGAAACATCCTTCGCGATATAAGGTAATAATGACTTGAGGAACCACTCTAGAATAAACTCTAGTGGTATAAAGTCTTTAATTAATCATTTTCGTCTACGCCACTCTTGAATATGATTTGAAATATGCATGGCTTTGTCTTGCCGAAAGGTCAACAAGAGTTCGGTACTGATGTCATAACATACGAGTAGCTGGAAATGATTAAGAAAAGTCAAGGCAAGGTCATCAAATGTAGTATAGGTCCCCCCCGCTAACTCTATATACCATTTCACCGCCAAACTCGTGAGGGTGCGTTGAAATAGCCTCAAACAGATGCAATCATCATGTAAGGAATTAGAAGAGCACCAAAGGTGGAAGGTTGTGACATGCTCACTAGGATCTTCACCAGCCTTGCCTTCGAACTTGGGAATGTCTGAAGGAAGCATGGTAGGTACTTCCAGCCATGTCGGATCATGAGACATAGGATCATTCGTTAATCTCGACAAATTAGGCAGGTTCAAGGTCGCAAGGAAAGGGAGCTTAGGTTGAGCCGGTCGATGCCACACTCCCTGATAGGACTGATTCAGATAAGGTTGATTGCTATACACACCATGGCCTTAGCCAGTGGGATAATAACCTCCCATATGACCCATGAAGGGCTGCATGGAAGCATTGTAATGCCGAGTACCTTGATTATGAGGTGCTACAAAGCCATAGTTAGAAGAGTAAGCGGGTTGTTGATACCTGTACCCATACGGTTGATAGTTTTGTCTGTAATACGGTCCATAAGAAGGTACATGGGAAGCTCCATAGGTTGGACCATGAGATGGTCCATAAGATGGTCCATGAGATGGTCCATAGGCAGGTATATGGGAAGCTCCATGAGATGGTCCATGAGATACTCTATGAGACACTCCAGAAGTAGGTACATGACCTGCTAACACAAAAGTTGGCACTTGACCTTGTGATACTACAGTGTTAGCAGACACAAGACAGACATGGCTTATAGTCGAACTCTGTCCCAAAGGACCACTAGCGCTAGGAAGAGGATGCATCAAAAAGGAATTTGAAGGAACAGGTTGAGAATACATTGGAATATGTGAAGGAATATAGCTTGTACCCCCAATATTCACATGTCTCAACTGAGGTCCCCAAAGAGGAACACTAGTGCTAAGTCTGGGCTATGTGTGTGAAGGAATTTCCATTGCTGGAGTGGATGGCGCAATGTGACTACTACCACCAAACCTCTCTGCATGGAAAGGATTGGAAGTGCCCCCAAGCGTCGTACTAGGGTCATCAACCGGTTCGACATGAGGTACCGAACTGAGATATGGAATATCAGGCATGCCATATCTAATGTGGTCAGTGTTGGTGGGTTCATGATGAGTCTCTTCACCCGGATAGTATAACCAATACCGGGGGTCAGAGTTAATGTAATCAGGAAACTGTGATAAATCATCTTGTGATGGTCCAGCCCCATAAGGACCAGACTCAGGCAGAGTTCCATATGTGCTTGAAGGTTCAACTTCCACCATTGGAGGCTGGGAAGGTGGAAGCTCTGGGACCTTAGACTCATGATGACTCATGGTGATATGTCTGTGTGAATCAAAGTGATGACTAGTCCCCCTAGTCTTTCTGGCTCTCTCCCAAGGGAGGAGGAGACGTAGAAGGAGGAAGACCTGCTAAATGAAGAGAGTGACGGGGAGCTACACCTGGATCCACAATGACTCAACAAAAAGAAAAGACTCAATCTATCTATGCAACCCTAAGCAGACTAGCGTGCATAGAGCATGCACCTAAGAAAATTTAAAACCAAACAATAAGAAAACCAAGGGTAGGATAAGTGAGCTCCCAAATGAAGCAGGTATGTCTTGCCTAAGAGAGGCTTGAGATTCCCATACAGAATAAGAAGAGGTTCTTAACCAATTATAGTGACCCTCAGCTTTAACGCATATAGCGACTATGTTGTCCGACCCTTACCTGGCTAGGACACCTGTAGAATAACCTCTGCGAATACCCCCTCGATAACGTAGGTAAGGAAACTAAGTTCATTTGAATATAACTAATGCTCAGGCAGACAGTCGCAGGTGGGATCGATCGTATGGGAAGGGTAGCAAATCTCGAAGTCTGAAAGAAAAACTGGTACCCCAGGGGTGCACCATTCAATACCTCAAAGGCCCCCAGATATGAATACAATCCTGGAAATATCTCTAGTGCTCACAGAAAGTGAATAGGGGTCATCCCAATCACAATCGCGTGCATTGCCTCGTGCTTAACTCCTGTGTAAGAGGAGCGCTTTGAGAAACACTAATTATACCAAGGGTTTGACACTCTCACCTGGAAAGACACCTAATTGTTTTGTTTAGTGGTCTTGGAGAATTAACTTACAATGAACTATTCCAAGACCCTAAAACCTAATCTTGTTGATGCACCCTAGAAAAGAAANTTGATTACTCAAAGGATAATGGTCGTGCAACTTATGGTGTTATGACACAACATGAAGTAAAATGCACACCTAACAATCAATGCAAATGCAATGTGTAGATTGAAAAACAGGGTATGCTACTACGTGAACTGCAAATTTTTTTGTTCAAATGTAAGTGCAATCATTCCCATATGAAAATATGACTATAATTCACCAAGCAAATCTAATGCAAGTACCATGCCAATGCAAAATGAAAGCAATGCATAACTATGCAAGAAGCAAAATATTTTTGTATTTTTGAATTAAATGAGATATGAAAGCCAAAAATATGACTCTACAACCCTCAGACTCCGCAACCACTCACAAACAGCAGCCAAGCAAAGTACCAAGGTAAAAGAGACCTAATGCACTGATCTCAAAACCAAAAAGTAGAAAATGAATGACAAGAACATTTCTAAAAATCAAACTAAAATAGACTCTGGTCAGAAACATAGGGTGTATACACACTCCAGAAGCATCCAAGAAGACTCAGCAATCATCCAAAATCACCCAGCAACACTTAATCCTCCCATTAAGGCTCAAAATCAAGGCATACACGACTGTTCTCAATAAACCAATGTATATACGTGATTGTTCAAGGAAAACCCGCATGTACATGTGACTGTGAAAGATAAACCCACATACAGGAAGAAAAATAAGGCAAATAGACAAGCTGAGACAAAATTCACTCCTTCAAGACCCTACTGGGAAAACATGCTCCCAGACCCGACATAGAAACATAGAAATCAAAGCAATTCAAGTACATTGAATACCAAAAACCCCCAAGGAAAAACAACTAGGAACCTCCCCAGTATGGTTGCCAATTCTGTTACGGAGAGAAACTTCCTATAGCTTGGGGTGTACCACAACAGACAACTAGACACGAGAAATCAATCCCTTCCCAATATACAAGAGAAACCATACATCTAACACTAAGGGACCTCGAATCCTACCTTATTTCGGACGGTTGAAGTAGATCCCTGTTGAACTTTTTCCAATCCCGCTTGCGCTAACAATTTTCTCTCAACAACAACAAACAAAACAAGCATGCCATATAATATGGTGTTAGATATACTCTATCATATATAATCAATAATGTATAAGAAATTAAACATATCCATGGATTCAATATTCATTCAAATGCACATTATTGGACAGGAAAAGATATTTCTATTAATTAAATCAAAGATTACACAAGTGACAACCTTTGTCAGCACGTATGCAAACCAGAGAAACTGAGTCCTCCACCTGGACCTCCACCACCTCAATCCTCCATCTCTCGATAGTAAGCTCACAAGAAAAGGCAAGCTTGGGAAGAACACAGAGTGCTCTAAAGGGACAAAGGGATGCAAACTCAAGTATATGCAAGTTACAACAACAATGGACTATAGTTTCGTTGCTCTTCAATTCCTCCCCTTTAATGTATTCAAGTGGTTCCGTATATAGCACTCCAAAGGGGTAATGGAGGGTCAAATCCGAGCGATCTTGAGGCATATGGAAGGCCAAGAGTCAAGTGGTTCGGACACACATGAAGGAAAACTCTAAAAATATTTGGATTTATGCAGACATCCCTATGTACACGGATTTGGGGTCAAAAGCTATGTGTACACTTGAGTATGGGATTAAAAGTCGCGTACAACAATAAACAGGTGTTTTTTAGGAATGAACTTGGAAACATCAAAGTATAATATCAGTCCATGGGCTCTAAAGAGTCTGCAGAGGGAGAGGGAAGTCCATAAATATCTTATCAACCATGTGTGGTAAAATCGACTATAACAAAAAGGATCCATTCCCTAGCCCGTTCCTTTCACAAAATCAAATTTTTCCACGTTCTCAGGATCCACAACAAAGAAGTGGACTTAGCGGCAAAAATTGGAACCTCGCTAAGCATCGGCTCCCTTATGATCAATGGCTCTTATGCTTTTTGTCCCCTTCCATAAATCTGTGGCTAAGAGCTTGGAGTCCTCGAGGCGCGTTGGCTCTTCTTCTCCAGCGTGCCTTCCTTGTGGTGAGGCTTGTGGCCATGTGTCGGCATGTGGGATATCATGGCATCGACAGGCTGTAGTTAAATACTGTATGTTCAAAGACCTTAAGCAGGCGAGCGAGAGGTTTTCAGTCACGTCGAATTACTGTGAATTGGGTGAGGTGATCCTGGTATTAATGAGCAACATGATGAATTCTGGTGGTGTGGTGTTTATGTTTATGAGGAGCAGAGATATAAATTCCCGAAAGGAGAAAGGGAGAGGAAACTTGGTCTGGCTGGTCTGCAGGAGAATTAAGGTTGTAAGTAGGGCAATTTGCTGGAAGAGATTGAGAGTTTTGGACTTAAGGGTGGCCATTATCTCTGGTGCTCTCGCTGCAGTAGTTATGGCTTCTTTTGAATCCTTGGGGTCTTCCCTGTCGACATTGACAGACTATGATATCATGGACCATAAAATGGAATTGGAGAAGCTGAAAGACATAGTGGATGTAATTGATACAGAAGGAGGAATAAATCTGGGAAATGTGGAAGGGGACCTCGTTTTCTTGAGGAAAGAATTCAAACGAACAGTCAAAATGTTCGAAACTGCAGTTATCAAGCTGATGGCCGACTTGGAGGTGAAGGTTGAAAAGCTCACACTGAGGTTGGTCAAATTGGAATGCGTCAACAAATCAGGTTCGTCGACCCATACTAATGGGAATGATAATTAACTTTGGGATGAATCCTTTGTTAATTGCAATCTCTAAAGTCTCTTGCTCTGGTCATGTTGAACGACCATCTGTTGTTCTCTCTTTCAGTAGTATATAATGTGAGTAATGAATAATTTTAGTTGTAAAGGTTGTAATGGTCTTTGTTAGTGAATTGGTATCCTAAACTGAGATAGTTTTCAAAGTATAGATATACTGTGATCATTTGCGGCTTCCGCAAGGGCATTTTTGGACCTTCTTTGCCGCTACCATAAGGGCGTGGTTGAGTATTGTTGATCTACTTTGCCGCTTCCATAAGGGCTTTTTGTATTTGGGTACTGTTTATGTGGTTATACCACCTCTTTAATATACTATAATCGTTTGTGTCTAAAAAAATATTTCCCATTTTCTTAATTTATCACCACAAATGTGTTATGCATTGTAAAAGTGGCCACCCCATTCCTCTTTCCTCCATTGCCAATTGATAGGGAACTAACATTTGGTCCATTCATGAAGTTTTTTTTCTCAAACTTAAGAAACTTCTCTTCGTTTCACCTTGTAATTGCACTTAGAGTAGCCAAGTGCTTATGGGGAAAATGTGTGGCAAATGTTGTCATGTTATGTTAAGTTCCCAAAATAAGAAGTAATTAAAAAATTTATATCAGCTCATAACTCATGAATGGTAATTAAAAAATTCATGTCCCCTCATAAAATAAAATAAAAAGTAAAACAACCAGGGAACTATCTTAAGGCCAAATCTCTTAAGAACCTAGAGCAATTTAATTCCTCCATGTGTATTATATAATTTTTTTACATATGCCTCAACAAATGGATACCTTTATGTCTTTAATGGGTTTAAGATAAATCTATATTAATCCATAATCCAAAAACAAGTGTATAAAGAGATATAAAGTTACATAACCTCTCTTTTATTCTTGAGAACCCATGATAGCATTGATTAATGATAGTTTTACAATTGTGAAGAACAATTCATAAGTTCATATCCAAAATCTGAACGGTTAACATCCCAAAATCATATCCACAATATTTGATGAAAAAAATGTATCCACAATATTTGATACACACAGTAACATCGAAAAGTCCGCAAGAGTAGCTAACTTCACAGTATATATTGAACAATTACAGATTTATATATACTTTCGCGGTTTGAGTGCAATTTGTGTAGACACTAAAATATATAAACTATGTATGTAGAATATTTTCAAGCATTTGATGAATTTGTAAGCTCTGAGAAGTGGATCTGTAATAGCTTAAAAGGACTACAGAGTGGTTGCGTGCTTTTTGGGAGAAGCGATTAATTCGTAGAAGTTGGAAAAATTGATAATATATTCAGAAAAATTCTAGCACTGAACTGAACCGATCTTATGGTAGATGTGAAAAAACAGACTGTACGAAGAAAAATCCTTATGTACTTTTTCGGGTAACTGACAACCACAATCCGTGACTAGACCCCATACGCAGCGCTCGCCGCTGGGGAATTTCATGTATGTTTTCGATGTTTTTGTGCACCATTGTACTTTCAATTTTAATGCACTGGCAGAGAATCTCTGGTTTACAATGGGCGATTTTTTAACTATTTACCAAGAGGTAAGTCTATGTATGCATCCAACAGAAAATTAGTGAACTACGTAACCCTTGGAGGCCGTTTTAGGGTTGGAACGAGGATTGATTAAATGCATCCGAGTTTCATATTTATAAATGAAAGATCAACGTAAAACATCTGAGAAGTATGGTAATCGTAGGTAAATTTAAATAGCGTCTGTAGTACACACTGTTTGAAACGAACAATGATTATCTAGTCGGCGAGTTTCAGCAGTAACTTTGAGTATTAGAGAAAATCATAGGGCACACTATATGAAAGTTTATTGGATCTCAGTTTCTTACCAAAAAAAAAGCGGGGGAGGCTTACTCACAGAAAACTATAACAAATGAAAATATCCCGGCGAAACTTCTTGTCGTTTCCCTATTATACTTGTATTAAACCAGTAGCCAGGTTATAAAATGGAAGACACTCTGAAGAATAAATCCATAGAAATATGTGGTTTAACGTAACAACATAAGGAGAAATCTTCATCAACCTCGACTAATATTGATCACAACCTCATAGTGTTCGTCCTACCGAGTTACAGTCAATCATGTGACGTGGATCGTCTTATGGTTTCTTGTTAAACTATAACTGCCAATAGTATGTTTACCTTATGGATAGATCATATATTAAAAAAATTATATGTGATATTTCATGCTTCCAAAATGAATAAAACTTGAAATCAGCCGAACACACCGAAAAAAAAAGGTAAAAAAGTGAAGTATCTTGTTTTGTGCTCTTGAGGGCTTAACATACTGTTTAGAGATGTAGAGGTTAGACAAGTTTACAACCGGATTGATACAATAGCCAAGCAAAAACCATGAAAAGTGAAAGTAATGATGGAAACCAAGGAACAAAATCCCCCCCCTAATTCTATTGGAGTTTGCTAATTATAAAAACGAAATCAGAGATTTATTCAATCAGGTCAGCCAACACTTTGGTATTTAGGTTTTCTGAAACATACAACTAAAAGTAACGATTGATTACTAAAGCTCCACAGACGTCAGAAATTCATAGAAATGTATGAAGAAAATGCATTAATATATAGGTAACTGATGCAGTGCCCATGCCAATACAGTACATAATAAGCTTAAGCCTACGTAGCAGCAAACCAAGACAGATCATAACAGATCATAGTGATCTACCTTCTTACGAGCTGGGGTGAATCCCTCAGTCACGATCTAGATCCATTGTAATGCTCACCGCTGGAACCACCATTAGGTGAAACTGTGAATGCATCTCTTACATCTATCTCATGTTTAAATTACTATCTAATATGTATATATAACCTCGAGAATAACGCTATAATCCTAAGCCTAAGTCGGACCATCTCCACTTGATTCCCCGCAGTGCAATTTCGCTCTCTTGAGTTTACTAAGTTTGACAGAACTGATCCTTAATATCGAGAGAGGAAAGTGTTGAAATTGACAAGAAACGAAAAGCTATGAAAATCATATATGATATATAGTATATACCTCTGGACTTGCGAACATCTGGGAGATGAGCAAATCTGAGGGCATACCCTGCAAATTATATGCAAATATGACTCGCAGCAGCATAAGAAACATGGAAATATGTGATTCTATTTAGGTCTATGAACGATTTTTTTTTCTAAGCTACAGAAATCATGCACCTCTACGAGTAAATACTTATGCCCAAATTAGCTTTTAGGTCGGGAAGTCCCCGTTGGCCTGCGCGCAATGTTCGATAAAACTGGAACGAGGCTCTTTCTGTATAACTGGACTCATATGCGGCTCGATCGTTGTGTTTGGCACGCCTGCAATGAAAGCTGTGGGAGAAATGAGTGCCATCTGAGGAATAAAAGTTGTCACATGCAAACACTGTATTTGAAGACAATAACATCCAGGAAGCTTCATTAGGACGCCGCCAGAAATTTCACTCGACTGTTTAGGGTTTTTAGGGTTCGATGACCAGCTGATCTGCAGAGACGACGCGATCCAAAGTCTTGGATCAGGTTAAGATTACAAATACAAACAGTACAACTGCGTGCTAACCCTTATACAAAACGGATATCATGCTTCTCTGCACTATTCTTGAAGGAATGAAGGAGGCAGAATGAGAAAGATGAAGAAAAAGGGATGCAGGTGGGTTTTGTAGACGAAGATGGTCTATAGAAATGAGGCAATTAACAGATGATGGAGGGTCGAGTCTGCCCTTTCAGTCGTGTTATCACTGGTTTTATCAGATTGCTCAGTTGCGTTCTTGACTAGTGATTCTGGTGTACAGGAGAACCGGGAAACCCTGGCGTCCCACGACACCCGCCTTTAACGTCCCAAACCTATATGCTCTATGGAAATATCTGGACTCTGGAGGAGGGATGGAGGCGGAAGACCGAGGGAAGAAAATATCTGGAGGGATGGAGGATGAGGGGACGCAAAAGGGCAAGAAACAAATTAGAATGAAGGTATGAAGAAGAGTTGGGGCTCGTGTAGCCGGCAGTCCGTGGTAGAAATCCGAGGCTCCACTTAGGCATGCCGGCTCCATAGAAACATATAGACGGCACAAAAGGATTCATGGACGCCGGGCCCATCGATGATCGAACCAACCGTTTATTCTATTCTTTTCAATGCCAGAAGTAGGCCATCTTTTCATTCATTCCCCGGGTGGGGTAAAGGGAAGTCACATAGCTTTGGGGGCTGCAAAAATCAGATAGGGTCGACATGGAGTTGACTCCTGCAGTCCGTTTCCCGCTGTGCACGGCCTGCCCCATCCCTACAAACAAACGAGTTTAAGTTAGTGCCCCTAAATGTCTCAAATCAGATGACAATCTGCATTGGATTGTACTTCGATATCGCGGGTAGGGTGGGCAATGCGAACGCAATATTCAAGAATCAAAACCATGGCGTCCTTACCGAGCTTGAGTTCGTCCTCTATCTTGGGTATAATGGGCCGTTGACAAACTCAAAAGTTTCATCGGATCCCATGTATGTCCAGTTGACACAGATATCGCCATATATTTTATGTCTCCCCTTCCTCGATACCAACCGAAGATGATCATGTGCTCTCTTTTCTTTGTCCTCTGCGCGTGAGTTTAACTGTACCTCTTTGGTGGTTGGGACATCCATCTTTTATCATGGATATGCGCTCTGACCTAGTATTTTATGATAAAGATGCTTACTTTCTTTGGTTGCAAATTAACTGGTTGATATAAAACGACTTTTATCTCGGTGTGCTCATTACTCAATATTTATTGTTAAGTCTAATGCTTTAGAATAAAGTCATCTACATTATTATGTGAAGATATGAATGGAAGTCCAAATCAAATTAATAGTGTGGGGCGGTTTTAAATATATCTTCAACAATGTGTTATATATAAGGTAGGGATTTGTAAAACAACATACCCATAAAATAAACAAATTTCTAATTTTGTGGGGATGTTTTAAATATATCTTCAACAATGTGTTATATATTTAAGGTAAAACAATAAACCCATAAAATAGGACATACTTTACATCATTATAATAAAAAAGGTTTTCTTGGTTCTTTGTTTTATTTAAAATAGATTATATTTAACAAATAAAATAAATTAAATTGCTTATTAAATAGATGTTTTTTAATTATTATATATATATATATATATATATATATATAAAACTTAATATCTAAAGCATATCTTTACATATAAATCTAGGGAATTTAAATATTTATATGAGAAGGATGTAAAAATCTTCCTCTTTTTTCTCAAAAAGTGAAAGTGTTTTTCACCGATTATCATGTCGAAGAGGAAATTTCATCACAAAATGGATATCACTCTTATGAAATGATAAACCGGACGTAATCTCTCCTTTTTAACTTTAAATTTATGTTGAGAAAAATAGAATTCATACCATATACCACAACAAACAAAGTTGTCTCAATGATATAAGTTCTTAAATTGCTTGCAACAAGTGCATTTATCATGGACAATTTCACTTGAATGTCATTATTTTACTTGGGAAGTAACATGAGCGGATGATAAGTCAAAGTTGATATGATTATGTATGGCTGTATTTATATAGAATAGATGGAAATTTGATATAATAAATATGTTATATAATTATTAATTATTAATAATTATATAATATAATTGTTATAGTTTATAAATTTGAGTTATATGAAAAATAGATATGATTGTATATAAGTGTTGTGTTAGTGTGAATATATATATCTATATATTTATTGAGGTTGTATGGGGTTAAAGAGGACTAGAGGATTGGATAATTTTTAAACATATCTAAGCAAATTTATTAAAATAGATGTTGGTTGTTGTCTTTATAGTGAGCATTATATTAAAAGGCCTTGTAGAGTTTTCGTTTGAATTGTTTCCCTACATTTCCTAGTATCTTTTCTTTCAAAATGCTTTTAATGATGCCCCCTTACTCTTATGTTCCTTTTGTCACTAAAGTTTTTTTTAAGCACTAGGTTTCATCACACTCTAAGAGGAGAAGAAGGAAGAAATCATAGAGGAGAAAAACGTAGTGGATTATTCTTTATATTTGCTAGAGATCTTGGCATATTCCAAAGGATACTATTTATATAACAAGAAAAAGCTATTTAGAAATGGAAGGCAGGGAATGAAGTGGAGCTAAGTGTTACGGAGAAAAGTTCCTATGGGTTGGGGTGGACCACAATGAACAGTACAACACCAAAAATCAATCCATTTCCAAACATGCTAAAGATATAAATGAAACTAACACTAAGGGATAAGAATCTTACCTTATTTCAAATGTTTGAAGTAGATCCTCATTGAGCCTTCAATGAAACTTGTACCTATACATTGTCCTCAACAACAAGAAGATATACAAGCATGATTCAATATACGTAAAGTGTTAGAGTCTAATCTAGCATATTAAATTCCAATACATAAACAAAGTAATTACATCCATGGATAAGAATATTCATAATTACACATGCAATGGATGAGAAATGGATATTTCTATTAATATAAATAGAGATACAAATGACAACCTATGTCGGCACCCCTCGTCGAAACCGAGTCCCTCCACATGGGCCTCCACCACTTCAATCCTCCATACAAATGCAAGTTCACAAAGACAAAGGAAAGCTTGGGAAATAGCACTAATGGATACTTCAACGGAAAAGGGATGCAACCTCAATTATACTAGAATGGGGCACAATTCCACTATAGTATCATTGTTCTCATAAATTATCCTCCTTCAATGCTTTATGGTATCTCAATATATAGCCCCTCAATGGGAAGTGAAGGGTCGAATCGGAACATTTCCCAACGTATGGAAGGCCAAGGATCAAGTCTTCATTACTTGATGGGGATACTCCAATTTTTTTTATTTTTTTATCATAATTCCTTATGTACACCGGTGACAGTGGTACAAGCTGCTTATATGCGGGTCGCAGACTTGTGACCCACATATATATACAAAAATGTCTTTTAAGAGATTCCACTGGAGCATCAAGGTAATAGTGAGCAAATGCGATAAAAGGAGTCTGCATAGGGACAGTGATATGCCATCAAAGCATGTTGTATAAGGTGTGGAAAATCATGCTATAACACTAAGAGGTGGGGATAGGTTTGAAGAAATAACTAAGTCTATAACTGCACCATGGGAGGACTTTGTAGAAGGTTACAGTATGGGGATGATGTGTACATAATCAATTTTAATCAAGGGAAGGTGCACTTTACTCTTAAAGATGGGATCCCTTCCACTTCAATCAAGGGATAGATAACTACAAATATGGAGTAAGTCTACTAGATTTACCAAATATTTTAATAAACATTTGTAATGTACCTCGGGAGGATAATATGGGGTGCATAGGAAGGTATCCAAGGGGAAAATGATTGTAATGTGAATAGTATTACCACTTGCTAGTTGGTGGGTAATAAATATGTTTACTAGGTAGTTAGAAGAAATAATATAATAATAAGGGGTAGTTGGCATATGAATAGTCATAAGAAAGTATAAATATCGATAGTTATCATTGTATTGTGCAAGTTGGATGCGATTATTTTATTATAAAAATCATGGTTTGTAGAGTGAAAAATTTTATGTAGAAAAAATCAAATACATACTTGGGCTACTCATGAAAATAATGAAAACAATCATCCAAATTAGAGTTTGAGAAGTGTCTAGTTAAATTTAATTTAAAATTATTTGTTTTAGTGTTTTTTCTAGTGATGCCCACTTATATTACAAATCATATACTTTTTTATAGAGTGACCATATTTCTGTCAAACTCGCATTAAACGATGTTGAATGATTGTGGCATTTGATAGTTTTGGTCATAATAGAGATTCTAAGTAATATTTATGGAGTTGTGCTCATTTAAAATTTGTCAACTTCAAACCCTTACTGCATAAAGGAACTTTAGTGAAAAGTAAGTGTTTTGTGTGACACCCCTAAGGTGTGGCTCACAATAGCACATTATACACACATAGTCGACATTTAATTATTATTATTATCAACATAAATCCAATTTTTCTTTTGAGGTGTAATTTTTTTTATCTTAATTTTTTTACTTCTAAATAACATTACACCTCAATAATATTGATCCCTTTGGTGCTTGGTAAATATCCATTTAACATGGATTTTTTAATTACTTGTTTGGTTCTACTTTTATTTTATTTTAAGAGTTGACATGAATTTTTTTAATTACTTTTTCTTTTTTATAATGTAGCATAACATTACGTGCTATGTTACATTACGTGGAAACATCTCCCCCGTAGTGGGCTATAGAGTTCCTTGCTACTCTAGGTGCAATTATTATTATTATTATTAACTATTTTTAGCATAATTATCCTTAGAAAAGTATTATAATACGTAAAATAAATCAACCCTTTATATTAAAATAAATGGGCAGAATCACATGGAGTTAGCAGAAAATCATGAACAATTCTAATGCTTCCTTAAAATCAGCAAAACTTGGATTTTTGTAAATGTGGATTCATTTAACAACATTGTTTTAACTATTGCTTGAACCAATGTTACAGAGAGAAACTTCCTATGGCTTGGGGGTACCACAATAGACAGTATGACACCAGAAATCAATATTTTCCAATATGCAAGAGAAATAAGCAAATATGACACTAAGGGATATACAATCATACCTTATTCTGGATGGTTGAAGTAGATCCTCATTGAGCTTTTCCAATGCAATTGCACTTATAATTTTCTCTCAACGATAGCAAACAAAGAAAGCATGATATATATAAATGTGTTAAAGAGCTACTTTGGCATATATCATCAACCATGTATAAGCAAGTAAATACATCCATGGATTCAATATTCATATTCAAATCCACATGTATTGGGCATGAAAATATATTTCTATTAATAAAACAGAGATACAATAGTGAAAAACTCTGTTGATACTTCTGCGAACCGTAGAAACCAATTCTTCCACGTGGGGATCCACCACTTCAATCCTCCATCTCTTAATAGCAAGCTCAAAAAGAAAAGGCAAGCTTGGGAAGAACACTATGTGCTCCAAGGGACAAAGGGATGCTGACTCAAGTATAAGCAAAACTAAGGCAATAATGGACTGTAGTTTCCTTACTCTTCAATTTCTCCTCCTTCAATGTATCTAAGAGGCTCAATATATAGCACTCCAAAAAGGTAATGGAGGGTTAAGTCCAAGCGTTCTCAAGGTATATGGAAACTGTCCAACAGACAAGATATTCGGACTCATATGAGGAAAACTCCAAAAACATTTTTCTTTAAGCAAACATCCCAATGTACATGGGTTTGAGGTAAAAAGTTGCGTATACATGCGAGTATGGCTTTAAAAGTCATGTATAGGTATAAACAAGTGATTTTTGGGGGTGATATTAGAACATCAAAGTATAATATAAGTCCATGGGGTCCAAAGAGTGTGCAGAGGGACATGGAAGGCCATAAAGGTGTGATCTACCAAGTGTGGTAAAATCAGCTATAACAGATGCCCCCTAATGTGTAAGGTCAGAGGGGTAGCATGATGGCTGAAATACATTATATAATCCATCCCAGAAGTGCAGTAATGAAGACCAAGGTGGAAGAACCAACCACTCATCAGTACAATACAATGATCAATCTCTGTATGTGACTGCAAGTACATATAGAAGTCCTGGAAGGCATGATATACAAAATGTCATGTGTGGTCATCGCCACGTACAATATACAATATTGAATCAAGATCTCCATAATGGATGAAGATATATGATATACGCTGGAATCTGGAATGAAGATCACGCGAGATGAAATCTCATGAATACTGGCACAATCAAGGAAGCAACATATATGGGATTCCACCAATCTAGAGGGTATTCTACACAAACCCTTACGAGCACATGTCCTACCATGTGAATATATGTGTCGAGGCTGAACATAGTAGTCCATCGTCTGATTACCAGTCATTGATGTATATTGTTAACAGACGCGAGACAACCCACTGATAAAGAAAATGGGAACAAGGATGATTTTAGGGGCGAATTTTAGCCCATGGGCTATTTTTCCATGTTTTTCTCCAAAAAACAATTCACCATTTTGCACTTTCGAAGCACTATTTTGCCCAACTTTATTGGGGTACAAATTTTTCACACTAAAAATCACCAAATTATTATATAAATGATATAAAATCCTTGGAAATTAAAATATTTTTTGAAAAATATCGCCAAACATTTTATAGTTGGCTTTTTAAGAATTGGTAAGATTCGCCAACATTTATACACTTTTAAATAAGTATGGTTCCTTAAAATCATCCTTGAATGGGAATCAAGGTACATAGTGCAATTTAACAAGTGTGAATATATGTGTTGAGGTCAAACACTTGGAAGAATCCATTGATCAAGGGACATTGATGTATTCCCAAAAATGTTGATGGAGAGAGAACCTACCACTGATGACGGTAAGTCTCAAGGAACTCAAAGGACTCTAGACTCCTATTTCAAAATAAATGATCTGAATTCGATGGAATGGAATCTGCTGGAAGGAGTTCATTAAGGAATCCCCCATCAACCAACACAAGGTACTCAGTAACGCTGTATAAGGTGGAAGAACTCAACGAACAAGATGTGCATGAACCAGTAACAATACCAGGAATGGTCGACATGCAAAGTCAAGATAACTAAGGAATGGTCGACTCAGGCTTCAACTTCCTTCGAACAAGAGCATAAGGCAAGTGGTGATTGAAGGTAGGTAGCATGGACTCGATATGAAAACCGGGACATCTCTGTGACACAAGAGGCATCAACAAAGGCTCCATGGGGACCGAAAGCATAACTAATCGGTGGAGATAAACTCATAGTAATGAGTACATCTCCTAAAGTCAAACTAATAACCCAACCAACAAATGTGATATACAGTGCTCTATTCGAAGGTGACATGAATCAACTGCTATCACAGACAATATCATTTCATGTCTGAATTTTTAAGTTTTTTTATTTTTTTTGGACTTTTTCAGATATTTTGAAAAGCTTGAAAAAGAATAAAAGTGCTTTATAGTACATATCTAGGAGGATACGAGTGTGAGGGGAAGGAAACTAGCTCTAGGAAGTGGAGCATAACTATGCTCAATGCAAGGAAACTTGAGAAAGATAACGACACTCAGGGGAAGGTATCCTCCCGGTAAAGGGGTGATCAAGCTGCAAAGGAGATGTCAAAGGCTCTGCTTGGTTAGACATGAGACAAGCTCAGGCTACATGGCTTATAACTCTGAAGCAGGGAGCGGGCATAAAGATCAATAAGGAAAGAAAAACAAATGAAATACATTTACAACTTGATATATAGAAGGGAGTCCCTAGGGAAAATCCAACATAAAGTTCAAGAGGAGTATGAATCTCTTGCTCAAGGACATGACATGACTAAAAAGGGACTCCCACAACCTAAAGGAGAAATCTCAACATGGGTACCAAATGAAAAATAGGATCTAACTAGGGAACCCATGTATAGGAAAGCTCTACCATCCACATAATATCACTTCTAACATTAGCATGTGAAATCCAAAAATGCAAGCGGATGTGAAATCCTAACCTATATGCCAGTTCATACATCATACCTGTGATAAGCACGAACTGATCAAAGACTTTGTCAAAACGCGCTCAAATCGGGCCCCTACAACAAAAATTAGGCCAAACGGTCCAAAAATGGTAAAAAATGGTCCAAACTATAGGAAAGTGGGCAAAAATTTCAAAACATTTTCTATAAAATAGTGAAAAAAACATTTTTTTCCAGATCATTTGAAAATTTACCCAACATAGTGTTTTTAGACCAAAAACTTGAGAAGCTGATTCCGGGAGTATTTGTTCACGAAATCACACACCGTCTGGTTCAGGTATATCATCCTACCACTCTCTGTCATTTTCATGCTTTTATTTTTAATTTTCATGGTGAGTTTTTTACTTTAGGCCATCCCAAAATAGGAGGTTTTGGCCCACGCAGAAATCAGGTGTTTTTCTATGTATAGGGATTGACATACGTAGAAAAAAATGCAATAGTCACGTATGTATGCGTTTTTTTTGAAAACAATCATGTATAGGGCCGCAAATAACAATTTCAAGGTCAAAGACTATTGAAACTTGGAAATTCTTGTGCAGGATGGTCCTAGAGTGGAGAGAACATGAGCATGAAGACATTGATAGGGGCGTGCAAGCTGACTTAACTACTCAACAAGCTTTGAGGGCTTGTGGTTTATACAAGTTTTGGCACCTTGGTAGCTTGAGGGAAAAACCAAGGCTACTCCAAATGCTAGTAGATTATTGGGATCCTAACTTAGAGACATTCCAACTGGATGGGATGCCCCTCAACCTCGAGGTTGAGGATATATATTTCATTACAGGACTATCCCGTAGAGGGGAAGTGGTGAACCTACTAGCCTGTTGTTATCAACCAAGATGGCACTTCTATGTTCGAGTGCCGACTTTCCTCATGTTGGTACACAAAAGGACAAATTTTGATTGAAGTGGCCAAAACACTATAGATGGGCATGACCTTTGATGCATTATCCTCAAACCAACCTTATATATTTTTATTATAAGTTTTGGGGTTGCATACACGACTATATGCATTGCAACTCGTGTGTCATATGCGAGTATTTGCATTGAAACCCACGTATACTTGCATATGCGAGTTCCTTTCGAGCAACACACGTATCATACGTGAGTTTCCTATATTAATACCCACGTATACCTTAATTTGACATTTAAAAATATAAATCAAGATTAGATGAGATTAGTTGGGTCCTAATCCATAACTATCTCAACTATCAACCATCCCAACCTTCAAAACCACTCTATTTCCCAAAGTATAAATAGAGGCCTTAGGGTGGGGGCTAATCGATCAATTTTGGAGAGCAAAGTTATGCTAGTGGAATATCTTCAGAATCTTGGAGCAACAGAACTCAGAGTCCTTTGGTTGGAGAGGAGTCCTTATGTCAGAAGCTAGGTTGTATTCTTATCTTATTCACCGATTGTTAATAAAGAGAATTCTTTTTCCAATCTTGCATTGTGTCTATTTCATGTATATTGGTTTAATGAAGATGTTTGATTATATTATCTATATGCTTTTTATCTAACCTCTGATATATATATGCATGAGATATTACTTGAAGGATTTTCTCTTTGCAGGTGAAGAAGTGCATCCCTACTATAATGTCCCGGTTTTGACCCCGTTACATTAGATGTATATGATGTATATATTGTAATGATCATGGTGTGGAGCTCAAGGCCAAGGCCCCGCCATTGATCGGTTATGCTGTGTTTTGGGATGTAAAATTGTCACCGATGGTATATCGGGGCATGTGGCACATATTAAGTTTCAGCGTCATGTAAATATGCATCTATAATAAAAATAAACACAACCAGCTACGGTCGCGGCAACCAAATCGAATGGGGCATGATTTTCTAAGGATAAAGGGGGGGGGGATATTTAAGCTATGGGCCAATGAGGAAAAGCCAAATGTCTATGAGAAAACCCATCAAGCTGTCAACTACCTTTCTTGTCTTTTTCTCCAATCATTTATTTCTGCCAGAATGTGGTTGAGTTAGTTATTGCATGGAATGGGAAGAGTATGGGCAAAGAAATTCGAATTGGGCAAAGACCCATTTTTGAAAATCGTGTTCTAACTTCCTTGGCAAGAAAAATGCCCAAAAACATAGGCCATTCTGCCAGGCATCCACGTTTTTCAGTTTCCTCACGTTTTGGGAGCAGCTGGAGTTTTTCCTATGTTTTTCCTTCCACGTTTTTGGCTGTTGGTTTCATTTTTCCCATGGATGGGAGGTCGTTTTTGTAGTGCTGGGGATTGGGTTGTCTTCCTCACGTTTTTGGAGCTGCTGGTGCATTTTCCATTCACGTTTTTGGAAGTTCCATGTGTTTTTACCATGGCTGTGAAGAGCCATTCACGTTTTTGGCTATCTTAGCGACTATTGGCCTCACGCACAGGCTATTTGGGATGTTTTTCCCTGCTGAAGAGTTGTGCTCACTGATAAGCTTCAGGGCTGTGTGTTTTTCCCCATATTGTGAGCCGTTTTTGCTGTTACGTTTGGGGCTGTGTAATTCGTTTTTTCCCTGTTTAAGCTGTGAGAGCTGAATTGATTGCTTGAGTGCAATTGTTGGTCTTTGGACTATGTGAGGAGTAGGCTTGGTTGCTTGATAAACCTGGCACTAGAAACCACACAGACAGAGCTAGAGGGCTGGCCTTCTTCTCCATCACCCCTGAATAGCACTGGAAGGGAATGCAGGGCCTGAGGGACTGTGTAGCAGAGAAGGGACTGATTCCTTGTGTTGGGTGTGGATGGGTGTCTTAGAGGTCAGGCTAGTTCGAGTGTAGGTGTTCTTGGCTCTGTAATGAGCTCACCAGCTTAGCAAATTGCCTTCATCAACTCCTTAATGGCCTGATAAACCCAACTTGGTTGGCTTGGCTGTGTGTTTTTGTGTATCCTGGCTATGTGTAAGCCTGCTAGTTCCCTTATTCCTTGGAGAATCATGCCCAGCTCGGGGGTGGCAGCGTTGCTGAGAGATTCAGGAGCACGCTGGCCTATGGTTGGGTGGAACGTTGCAGCGATGTAGCTGGTTGCGGAGCAAAGCTTTCATAAGATAAGTAATCTTGTGCATTTACCTCTGCAATTCTATAATTACTGTTAATTAAATAGAAATGAACATGTTGAAATAATGATTGTGTGAATGCATGTTGTTTCCGCTGTGCAAGATGAATTAATTCAGCTGTGTATGATGAACAATTGTATATATGCATGTCTTTTGCTTCAATGCATTCTACTTCAGCATTATGTTTTGCCATTTTACTTCCTGTACATGTTCATGAGGCTGTTAGTATGCTTGGTTAATGCCATGGATCGCGTCCTCCTTGCCGGTCAGAGGCATGGGGACGTGACACCTACAAGCTTTGGAAAGAAGTGGAGCGAGAGAAGATCAAGCTTGAATCAACCGTCATTAATCGGGTAAGCCAAGATTTTCTTCCTATTCTCTTTCCATTCTCTGTAAAAAGATGATTGTATGCAAGTTAGTAGTAAGTTGGTAACCCCAAACCCTAGGTTACAAGGGTGCAATATCCTGAACAATAGAACTGGAGACTCTGCTGGGGAGTCTAGCCTGCTGTGGGTTCGTCCTGTAGGTGCTTTACTAGTCTTTGCTCTAATTTTGAGTGTGGTATTTTTATCTTTCCTTTGACTTGTAGTATAGTGTGTCCATATACCTTTACTTTTTTCTTTGATTTTTTATTTTGTTGTATACGCGGGTTGTTGTTATACATTGTCGCATATAGCAACTTGTATACGTGGGTTGCTTTATAAGACAGTTGCGTATATCCTGTAGCAGCATAAAAATTTTGTGTGGGTTTTCTTGTCCCTGTCTTGTTTGATTTTTTCTGCTGAAGCGTCTTCTGTTGTTGGCATGATTCTATAATCCCAAAGTCCTGTATGCCATACTTTTTTCTTATAGTTAAGCCTTTGAGTTTTTTTGTTTGAATCTTCTTTCATTTAGTGACTTGAAGTTGACCCTCTGGCTTGGTCTATGAGTCTGGTGCTGTGTGTTTGAGTTTGTGAACAAGGCTTAAGATACCTTATACTCCATGCTGTTGTGTGTAGTATCAGTTTGCCACTTCTTCTTTAGTAAATCTAATGGAGTTTATTCATTATTTTTTTGCCAAGTCAGTTTTTTCACCAAGCTTTTTTCCTGTTTGGTTGAAGTTGGTTATTGTGGGTCCTCTATACTTCATTTTTCTTTTTACATGTTGTGATTGTTCAAACTCGCTCAAAAATTTGCATTTAGGTGCATTATAGTTTTTGAAGAATTTGAAAAAGTGAAGAAAAACATTTTATGCTTTTGCATTTAGTTGCACTTAGTAGTTTTCTTTTCAGTATTTTCAAATAAAATTTCAAAAATTATAAAAAGAAGTCTTATTTTTTCGACACTTAGTTCCAATTTCATTAGTTTACATTTACAAAAAAAAAGAATGAAAATAAATTTGGTTTAGAGTAGTTGCAATTTGCTTTGGAATTTGCTTTATACATCATTTTGCTTTTTCTTATCGAGTCCATAATATCACAGTCTTTCACACCATTTGCCTTCTGACTAAGAACAACTCTTAAAATGAATGATATAATTTAAAATTTATTAGTAAGTTTTATTTTATAGGGTCATACAACAACTAGCTTAGGCTAGACTTATGGAATAGGAAGTTTAAACCCTCCACAAGTGTTTGAATTCAAATGTAGTTGGCCAATCAATAAGTAAACCCTTTTCTATGTTGATTGTATATGGGAAGATCCTCTCAAATGGGAGTTAAGCACGAGGACGTGTGGAGGCTTGGAATGAGGAGATAACCCTCCATTTCCTTGTCAAAGCGTAGACCAAAGGTTTTGCGCATCTCGGGATTCTATCGTAGACAGAGTTTCGGGATTTGCTACCCTACCCATGCGTACGAACCAGGCTTGTAACTGTCCCCCCAGACTGTCAATATAGTTGAGGTAGAATTTAGTCTCTCTGACATCTAGGGTTCATACACAAGTACACCGGAAGTCTATTTCTGGTTGACCTTGGACAGGCTTGGAAGGTAACCCTTGTAGAAAGTGTGGGAGGGCTGTGGGTGATTCCTCTGCTTGTGCCTAAGAACATCTTCAAAGACACCAAGTAACTGTTTCTCATTTTTCTTCTGGAAAGCATATAGTATACCCCTTGTGTTTGTTGTGACTTTAGGAAATTTTGTAGTGATTGCTCTGTGGCTTGTTTGTGTTTAGCCGGCCTTAGGGTGTGAAGAGTTAAATTTTCAATCGTGGAAGACCTACCTCTCAGAAGGTTAAGAAGGTTGCAAAACCTTCCTCTTCTTGTTATGGTGGAACCTCTGCTGCCCCCTCAAAGGTGGAGATTAGACATAGACAGTTCTTTCGAACCGATAGGAATTAGTGAAGTTCCGGGTGAACCAGAACTTAGGACAAACCAGGTTGATACAACCACAGTAGAGATAGAAGACTTGAAGGATGATGAGTTTGCGAGAAACTTTAATTCACCTCTTACTGACCTAAACGATCTAGTGATCGTCTAGGTTCATCCTTTCAATTCACTTGTGATTGGTGTTCATGTGGGAAGACTAATGTCTAGTGCAGGAGAAAGTCCTTCTACCTCCACGTCAGCTGTTCTGGCTAAAGGAGTGCCACCTCCCCCAGTTGGTGCCCCTAGAACAAATATACCTACTACTCCTTTAACTCCAGCTAGTTAGGTGGTTCAACCACTAGATTCAACAAATGTAGCAGGCACTTTTGGTGGGGTGGTCACTGGGATCCCTAGTGTACCTTCTGCTTCAACTTCTTTTGCACACACTGCTCAGAGTGGTCCTATTGGATCCTCTTCATTTGTCCATGGTTTTACTTGGAATGGGGGGCACATTTCCCCATCCGATCCATATGTAGATCCAAAACTTGCATATGTAGGGGTCCAAACACCGGTTTCGGCTCCTTTCACAAGCTCTCCTTTCTCACTTTTTAGCGGAGGGATACTTGCTCCTATTTTCCAAACAACAGTCTCAACTGGGGCAGCCCGAACCTCATACACTACACCACATATGAACAATCCACTATCTTATGGGTGGAATCCTTTCCAAAGTGTCCCGACTGCTTCACAAACAATAGCTAGGGGAAACCCCACCTTCACATTTGGGAACCAAGGGGAAAGTCCTTCTACTCCCCAAGCTGGTACTTTTCATGCTCCGATTAGGCCCAAGATTCCTTTCCTGGAAATGTTGAATTTGACATATTTGTCCAAGCTAATGAATGACCCGGTGAGACATGATGCCTCATGGCCACCTGTTCCTACCAAGCTACCCTCAGATATCCCAAAATTTGAAGGAAAAGTTGGTGAAGACCCATGGGCTCATATCACCACCTTTCACTTGTGGTGCTCCTCTAACTCACTGAACGGTGACACCATTCGGTTGATATTGTTCCAAAGAAATCTTACTAGTGCCGCAACAAAGTGGTACATTGAACTGCCCTCTGCTGCATTTGGTAGTTTTTGGGACTTAGATAATGTGTTCCTTAACCATTTCCAACTTCCTGTCTGGTATGATGTCAGGATAGACTTATTGTCCACCTTTCGACAGGACAAATCCACTCATATTTCAGATCACATCCAAGAGTGGAGAAGGCGGAAGAGGCTCATTAAGGCCACTATCCTTCCCGAGTTTTTACTAGAATGGTTCCTTAAGTCCTTATTGTCGTACATATCTAAGGGCGTGTCCTCTTCGGGAGTAACTAATGAGGAAGAGGCTATCCTCAGGGCCCATCAGTTAGATTTGATATATTCTCAGTCTGGGATTCTATATGAAATTATCCTTGATCCACCGAGGCCAGCACACAGTGTCGAAAAACCTAAGCTTGGACCCCATGCTGATGGTGTGGTTGGTTTAGTGAAATCTCCCACTGTAGAGTCTTTGGCTAAACAAATCCATGAGTTTTTCGTCAAACACTCTTCAGCAGAGGTAGCAAATGCTTCCCCCTCACCCTAGAATGCAAATGTTTTTGCGCAATCCTCCCAAAATGGAAATTAGCAGCCTGGTGGGAAAAAGAAAAAGGGGAAGAAAGGTGAGGGAAACCAAAACAAGCCAAAACCCACAAGCAATACTGATGGGGAAAAAAAAGAGAAGAATAAGGTGAAATTTCCATGTAAGTTGTGTCAGGAAGATCACCTGACCCATAAATGTCCCCTTATGGACCAAGATTAGAAGCTTCTCAAAAGTCAACAACCGATTGTCCTAAAGGATCCTTTTCCCCATGGACAAAATTCAGCTTCAACTTCTAATGTAGCAGGGGGCACTCCAAATGCCCCTGACCCAAATTATATCAATATGGTTCAATCCCAGACATTACTCCAGACTAGGAACAAGAACTATGAGACATAGGCTTCAGAGAAGGGTAATTCTATAGGTGAAATTTCTAACCCTCTCACATTTTAAAAAGTTGCTGAAACTATGCCCAAGATACCAAAAGGTGTCTTTAAGAAAACATTGCGCAATCCTAATGCTAGGGCTATAGCCAATTACTCTATAGTTGAATATTTATCCCAAACCCCTTGCGCGATGTCGGATTTAGAGGTGTTACAGAGTTTTCCCACCCAACGAGATGCACTCTTAGCAGCCTTAGGTAGTATGGATTCATCGAGCCTCATGGTGAAATTTAATTTTTCTGATGTCAAAATTCGGCTTTCGTATTATGTGGCCTTATCAATAGATGTCATCCATGGTGGAAAAACCATTGGAAGGTCAGTTGTTGACAAGGGTGCTTCCACATGTGTCATGTCCTTTTCTTGCTGGAAGGCTCTTGGATATCCAGAGCTAGTTCCATCGAACACCCTACTTACAGCTTTCGACAAAAGGTCATTTCATTCACATGGTATCCTACCAGCTTTCAAGATAAAGTTGGTAGGGAAGGTAGTGTCTATTGAGGTAGAGGTGATTGATGCACCTTTGTATTATAACTTGCTCATGCGGAGAAGTTGGACTTATGCCATGTCTGTCATTGCATCGTCCGTTCTTTGAGTAGTAGTGTTTCCACACAAAGGGAAATTTGTTTCAGTAGACCAACTCAGTTTTATTCGAAAGAGCTGCATGGAAACTAATGAGTCCACCATGTCATTGGTTGATGAGGTTAAACCTGCTTTAGAGAGCTTAGGGGATGGAATGTATTCATCACTGATGGGCACATTCAATTTTCCAGCTTCGATTAATTACTTAGGTTCTACTAGTGTAGGGAAGTCTATTGAAACGATTGTCAATAGAATGGACCCTTGGGTTCTTCCTTCCCGTCATGAACTTGAAGTGCCCTTATCGACAATGGAAATATCTTATCAAGCTATAATTCATACCACTGTTGATCCCATTTTGGTTCCTCTCATAGTCTCAAAGGAGCCAGAAGAATCCTATCTACCTGCTTGGGAAAAGAACTCTTTGCATACTGAAGAATACTTAGACATGGTTTTGGCATCGGACGAAGCCATTTTGGAAGCTATGTGTGGACGAGATAAGATTTGTGAAGATAGTCATCATCGATCCTACTTTCTTCCAGAATTAAGTAGGATTGAAAATTAGGAATTTCATATGAGACTGGAAGGCGATGCTGATATACCAATCAATCCCTTACCAACGGAGGGAATATTTTCCAAGGGGAATATGGAAAACATCTCCGTTACTATTCCTATCAACATCTCCGCAAACCCAAACGTTGTGGAAAATGTATATATCGGTGTAAACTACTCTCCGGAGGAGATTGCTATCTATAGAGCCTTATTTAAGGAATTCCGTGACATGTTTTCCTAGTCTTATGAGGATATTCCAAGCATAGATCCATCAATAGTTGAACGCGAAATATGAACCTATCCTTATGCCTAACCAGTTCGACAAAAACTTAGACCTGTCAATCTACATAAAGCGGCAGCTGTTAAGGCTAAAGTTGAAAAATTGTTGAAAGTTGGTTTCATTTACTTGATAGCTTTGACAGAATGGGTATCCAACCCTGTTCCTATTGAAAAAAAGTAAGGGACGATACATGTTTGTAATGAATTTCACGATTTAAACAAAGCATGTCCTAAGGATAAATACCCCACACCATTCATAGATCAAATCATTGATGCTTGTGCAGGGAGTGAAGTCTTTTCGTTTCTGGATGGTTTCTCCAGGTATAATGAGATTCAAATCAAACCGAAAGACCAACATAAAACATATTTCACTTATCCTTGGGGTACATTTGTGTACAAGAAAATGCCTTTTGGATTGAAAAATGCAGGGGCTACCTTTCAGCGGGAAACGAAATTTTCCTTTCATGACATCAAGTCTATTGTCGAACCCTACCTAGATGATCTGCTAGCACATTCTTGAAAGAGGATTGATCACCCATATCACTTGCTTTTAATTTTTGAAAGATGCATACATTATAAAATACGTTTGAATCCCCACAAATGTGTTTTCTGTTTCGAGTCAGGTAGGTTTCTTGGGTTCATTGTTCCTAACAAAGGTATTCAGGTGGATCCTTTAAAAGTCAAGGCCATAGTAAATCTGCCTCCTCCTCGTTCCATCAGGAAGCTTCAAAGCCTACAAGGGAAGTCCAACTTTTTCCGATGTTTTATCGAGAATTATGCCAAGATAACTAAAGGTTTCATGCGCTTGTTGAAGCATGACACCCCATTTGTATGGGATGAAACTGCACAACTCATGTTTGAGGCATTAAAGAAAGCTTTTTTGTCGACACCTTTATTGCGTCGACCAGATTACTCTTGAGATTTTATATTGTATCTGGTCCCATCTGAGTGGACCATAGGGGTAGTACTAGTCCAGGAGGATGATAAAATCCAAGAGCATGTTGTCTACTATCTTAGCCATGCTTTAGCTGGCCTTGAACTTAGGTATTCCCACATCGAAAAGTTGGCATTAGCAGCTATGTATGTTGTTCAGATGTTGGGTCACTACATCTTACTGAGGACTACAATAGTAGTGGCAGATTTTAATCCTTTCTAGTATGTTTTTTCTCGATGGATAGTTGGAGGAAAATTCAACAAATGGATAGTCATTCTCTAGGAGTTTGACTTAGATTTCCAATCCTCCAAATCCAAAAGATCATTAGTTTTTGCAGAGCTCATTGCAGAATTTCCTGTTGAGGAAGATGTAGCCATTGAAGAAGACTCATTCCTAGATAAGCACATCTTTTTTATTTCCATCTCTGACCCTTGGTGTGGAGATATACTTGTCTATCTCTAGACTCTAAAGTGCCCTACAACCTTTTTGCGAGAAGAACGACGCAAATTATGCTTACATGCAAAAAACTACCTCATTATTGGAGATACTTTATATCATAGAGGGGTAGACTCTGTTTTGCATTGATGTCTTACCCACAAAGAGGCTGAGATTGTCCTAAATGATGCCCATAGTGGAGCGTGTGTTGGTCATTTATCTGGGTTAACAATGGCCCAAAAAGATCTTACGTGCCGGTTATTTCTGGCCCACGATATTTAAATATTGTGTGGAAGCCGTGAAGCGTTGTCATCCTTGTAAGATTTACACCAGAAAGATGTGGTCGTATCCTACTCTGTTATTTCTTGACATCTCAGTGGGCCCCTTCACCAAGTGGTGGATAGATGACATAACGTGCAACCCTGTTTCGGCCAGGGGGGCACAAATACATCATTGTCGCTGTAGATTACTTCACCAAGTGGGAAGAGGTAATGGCCACCTATAAGGCTAATGGGGAAATTGCATCTTTTTTCGTTTTCAACCAAATTATCGCACGTTTTAGTATTCCTAAAGAGATTGTCACTGACCATGGCAGTCATTTCCAAAACAACATGATAACTGAATTGACCCCTATGCTAGGGTTTAAACAAGAACATTCGTCTTCTTTCTACCCGCAAGCGAATGGTCAAGTCGAGGAAGTAAATCAGACCTTGAAGACTATTCTCAAGCGTACCATTAACGCATCCCGGTTAAATTGGCACATCATGTCATATCCTACGCCTTGGCCTTATCGAACCAATGTGAAAAATTCCATAGGGTTTTCTCCTTTCCAACTCGTTCACGGGGTGGAAGCAGTAACCCCAGTTGAATGCAAAATCCCATCCTTAAAAATTTCCATTCATGTGTTACCTGATACGACTGAGCTAGAAGAATGTTTGCTACACTTAGAACATATAGATGAGGAGCGCATGGATGTGCTGACTGCAAACGAGACTCATAAAAATAGGGTGAAAACTCAATATGATAAATTGGTCAAACCTAGGAATTTTTTTTGAAGGGGAACTTGTATTGCTCTGGGACCAGGATAAATAAATCTTGGGGTATGGAAATTTAGGTCTATGTGGTTAGGTCCCTATGTCATGTCAAAATTTCTGAAGAAAGGTGCATATGAATTAACTCATTTTGAGGGGAATAAGCTTCCCGAGCCTAGAAATGGGATCTACTTGAAGAAGTACTATGCTTAGGCCTAGCACTTTTTCTTGTATTTTTGTTGTATATAACGTTATGTGCAGTAGTTCACTAGTTTGTTTTCTTATATCATCTATTGGTTGTTATAGATGTCTTTTGAATGGTTCGTAGGTTTTGCAGATGGCACTAGTCATCACACTTGCAACCTGGCTTCAGTCGCATGGGTTATTTACTCACCCTTGGGATAGCTAGTTTCCTCTGGAGGTGCTTGCCTAGGTCTTGCTACCAATAATGTGGTTGAATACAGGGCTGTCATTGAGCTTTTATGGGATGCCTTGTCACGTGGCATCACCCAAATGGAAGTCATACTTGACTCTCAACTGGTGGTTTCCCAGCTCAATCGAGCTTATCAGGTGCGGAACCCTATTTTATTACATTTAATCATATTCCGAGAAATAAAAGTTCATTAACTGATGCATATGCGAACTATATCTTGGATTGGAACTTAAATCATATTTCAAAAAAATACACAACAGATACATTGCAAAAGCACATGTAAATAAACCGACAGAACATATATATATATATATATATATATATATATATATATATATATATATATGTAAATATAGATAGGTCAAGTTCTTGATCCTTAGATCCAGTCATAACTGTATAATATACAAAAAATATACAAAAATTGGATCATAATCCATAAAATGCCCCTAGGTCTAATCTTGACCACCTTGGTCGTCCTAACCACCCTGATCATCCTGACCGCCTTCGTCACCTTGCTCATCCTGGTCATCCTACTCTCGGGCTTCTTCAACTTGTTCAGCTGCAGCAGCCTCAGTGACATCTATGTAAACAAGCACTAATTTGGCTACCCTTCTAATAAGGCGTATCTAGATAGGTGGGATACCAACCACTAGTTCCTGCATAATGGGAGGGATCTGCTCAATACGTAAAGTAGGGACTCTTTGGGTAAGCTTGGCCAGCTTCCCCTCAAGCACCCTAATCAAACCATGATCCTCTCCTGCCACTGGTTGCAAATACATACGAGGATGCCCAACAGGGCGGAATGGTCCAATATCTTCATTTTAAACATTTATAGGATTAAAAAATTATATACATATGTATATGTCTTAATGATTAAAAATTCATAAAAATTTTAAAAAAAACTTGAAAAACGAAAATACTTGACGCTCCCCATGGTCCTCCAAGAGGGAGGACAAGGTCATTGTCACCCCAGAAATCCATCCCAGCATATGAAAATTGCTAAAGTGCTGGTATCTGTCGCTCCCACCACAGGTAGAAGTCATCATTGTAAACAATCTAAACCGATCCACTACCACCCTGGCGGAGGAAGATTTTTCCCCACCTACTCAGTCTAGCCTAAAGGGGAGAGAAAACTGGTAGAAAAACTACAGGGCTCAAACTGGGCACTCTCTCAAAGAAAAATGCCACTAATATGTTAGAATAACTGAACTTCTTCTATCAGCCTCTCTTGCAATCAGAGATTTGCTTCTTCATTATCGGAATTACTCCCAAGCACTAGTCAAATAAATCCCACTGTAGACATTCCACCACAATTCTCATTTGGTTTCGAGTTGCAAGATGAAGTGATGATGATCCTACAACCCTTACTATTGTTCTTACCAACACC
The DNA here is from genome assembly GCA_001517045.1 of Pseudotsuga menziesii. Lineage (NCBI taxonomy): Eukaryota > Viridiplantae > Streptophyta > Pinopsida > Pinales > Pinaceae > Pseudotsuga > Pseudotsuga menziesii. Next base: position 137,130 of record LPNX010003526.1, read on the forward strand.
TATAATGGCAATCTGCGTATATGTGCAATAGGGATGCAAGTTCCCCTTTTTCAAGTGCCAGGCGCACAGTAAGTGTCAATGTAGTTATGAACACTTAGAAGGTCACCGCCCCTGTCGGTACCTTCCAAGTTGACAGGAGCTCCTCGTTGTGACATACCCGATATAAAATAGATGTCTTCTAGTGCAATTTCTAAAATCTCACCTTATAGGTCAAATGCACATAGATCATGATCCCAGTAGTTGATAAAAAATTCCAGTAAACGGACATTAGATTGTATAGGTGAGGTACAAAAGAACTTTAGCAACCCACTTCTCCGTAATGCATGCACCACGGGGGCACTTTGAAGTGCATCTTGGTCCATGGTTTCATGTTCCCTCTCCCTCCACTCCAAAACCATGTTTTAGCCTACCCATAAAGCCATTTTCAAACATTAAAATCATTCAAAAAACTTTGATTTTGGACCTAAATATTCTTTTCCTATGTCGCGCAGTATACGCAACTGTCCTTTGGGCATGTCACATATCATACATGGGTTTCTTTAGGGAAAGTCGCGTATCATACATGGGTTTCTTTCAGTAAATTCACGTATAAAACACGTGTATGCAACTGTCTACATTCCATACCCGCGTATACAACGTGACCTCCCTAAAACCAGCTTAAAACATCAAAATTTTACATAAAGTTAAAAATTTGTTTGGATGAAATGAAAGAGCATGAAGAGCTAATTTACTTGACACTTGCAGATTTGAAAAGCATTCACTAGTTTATCCACACCGAGCAATTGAAGGAAGAGGTAAAACTTATCTATATTGGGTAAAAATGTGAAATGGTGATTTTGATTTTCTATTTTTTCAAAAAAGGGGGTTTTTTAACTATAGTTTTTAATTTTTATCAAAATCAAACCAATACCATCTCATGTTCTCTTAATGAAACAGGTCCAAGGTTACTCAAAGTTGTTTTTTCACTCATATATGGTAGGATTTTGGTCATTTATATGCATTTTTACATTTAAACCTAATCCGCCTTAACCCTAGAATCACTACTTTGACCACGGACTATGGTATTTAACCATTTAGTACCTTGTCTATACCATTGTTTTTTTGTGGATAGGGATTTCCTTCCATGAGTACCCTAGTATAGAACACATTGATTGTATTTTGGTACTCATGCTGCATCTATCATAGGTTTTGGGGAGCCTTCTTAGCTATTTTTCACGCCAAATTGAGCCTCATTTTGGTCTCTTTTCACAAGCTATCCCTTTTACAAGGTTCCCCGCCCTTATGGAGTTTCTTTAGGCCCAGGTCTAACTCCTCAAAATAGACTTGACTGGTGAGTAAACTTGTCCATTCAGGCTTGTTAAGAATATGTGAATGGGCATCCACATTGGTGGTAGGTTATCTCTTTCTTGGACCATGTGGAATAATACAAGAAAGGACCACTCTCTTTTCTATGGAATTGAGAAGAGTATTCTCAGGCATAGGTTTATCACTTTTCCGGACCTGAGGGACTAAATTTACAGAAAAGGAACACCCAGTATGAGCTTAGTTTTCTCTTTTTCGTGCTCTAGACCTAAACATGAAAAATATTTCAAGTGTACTCTATGTCTTTGTCATGCTCGTTAAACACCAAGAACAAAACATCGAGTTTATTGTTTTAATCCCCATTCCTCGTAATCAAATGGATATTTTCGAGTGATCTTGCCTTCCTTCACACTCGTAAAACTCAATCTATATGCTTCTCTTGAAGGAGCATTGGGTAGGTGGTAATTTAACCTTTTCCGGACCTCCCTGACTAAGTACGAGAAAGGTTCTCCTTTTCTTCTTCAGAAGTTAAGAGAGTTCTTCTGAGGTATGTTTTATACTTTTTTGGCTTCAGGAGACTAAATTGGACAAAAAAAGACCCCCCTGGAGTCTTCTTTGGATTTTTCAGGCTCTCTAAACATGAAAACACCACACGAGCATGTACTAGTTTAGGATTGTAAAATCCACAAATAAGTAACATTATCAAGCATTATTCCCTCTTCTCTTCAAGCTTGTCAAAAATGAAGAGAGACCTGGGTTGAATTTCTTGGATTTGTTAAAATTTAATCGAAAAGATAAGGAAGAAGTTTTCTTTTTGGGTTACAGTCGGTGGTAGCATGTCCTCCTTGAACATAGCACTCTCTAAATTTTTCGATACTTATGTCTCGGTGTACACTTTCAGTTCAGCTATCACTTCGATTTTCTTATTCCTCCACTTGCACTTATGCCTAGGGAATCTGATCATGTCTCCTACATGACAGATAAGTCTAGTTGTTCTATCTGCAAAGTTAAAAGCTGCCTTGGGTCATCTCTGTGTCGTGCTCACTGTTCAAGGATTTATCCATGCTTTTGATTATTATCCTAATTCCATCATTATCCTATCTTATATAACTTGTGTCTACCTTCCTTTATCCAGTTCCTAGTCACTCTTGTGGTCCGTTGGAGGATCTATTTCCCTCCTCATCACAGCATGGTTTCTCATCAGTACTTCCTGAAGACAAATACATAGAGTTTTGTCGATGGTACCCTAGGATTCACTTTCATAATTGGTGAATTCCTTTTTTTCAGTTGTCAATCATCACCTATTGATTGACAATATATTGAGTCCTATCCATGTTCGACTTCGACACATCTATTCACATGGCCTGGATTGTACCGATTCCTTTGGATTTTGATGAAGACCTTAGGTTCACATTTATAACCTACGTTGCACAATATTGTGTTGTGTTCACCTACACAGCTTCCAGATTTTTGAAGACTCATCATTATTGTATATTGTGGCTTCGATCCACCTTTGTAATATACATGGTCTTGTACCCATATCATATGATGTAATCAAATATTGTAAAGGAGCTAGTGTTCCAGTATATTGAACATATCATCCTCAGATATGATTTTGTATATGACATTGATATGTATTTGTTTCAGGCACTTCCTATGATTCCTTGGACTTCTGAGTTATCCAAGATAATGATTATAATGTATTTCAGCCATCGCTTCCCTCTGACCTCACACATTAGGGGGCATCTCTTATCAGCCAAAATGGCACTTCTCCATCCGAGTGCCGAAATTCCTCATGTTGGTACAAAAAAGGACAAATTTGGATTGAAGTGGCCAAAACACTATAGATGGGAATGACCTTTGATGCATTATCCTGAAACCATCCTTACATATTTTTATTATGAGTTTTGGGGTTGCATACACGACTATATGCATTGCAACTTGCATGTCATGCATGAGTATTTAGATTGCAACCCGTGTATACTTGCATACATGAGTTCCTTTTGAGAAACACATGTATCATACGTGAGTTTCCTATACTAATACCTGCATATACCTTAATTCAACATTAAAAAATATAAATAAAGATTAGATGAGATTATTTGGGTCCTAATCCATAACTATCCCAACTATCTCAACCATCCCAACCTTCGAAACCACTCTATTTTTCAAAATATAAATATAGGCCTTGGGGTGGGGGCTAATCAATCAATTTTGGAGAGAAAAGTTATTCTAGTGGTATGTCTTTAGAATATTGGAGTAGCAGAACTCAGATTCCTTTGGTTGCAGACGAGTCCTTGTGTCAAAATCTGGGTTGTATTCTTATCTTAGTCACCGATGGTTAATAAAGAGAATTCTTCTTCCAATCTTGTATTGTGTCTATTTCATGTATATTGGTTTAATGAAGATGTTTGATTATATTATCTATATGATTTTTATCTAACCTATGATATATATTTGCATGAGATATTACTTGAAGGATTTTCTCTTTGCAGGTGGAGAGGTGCATCCCTAGAAGCATTGGAAAGAAGTGGAGCGAGAGAAGATCAAGCTTGAATCAAACATCGTTAATCAGGTAAGTCAATATTTTCTTCCTATTCTCTTTCCATTATCTATAAAAAGCTGATTTTCTACAAGTTAGTAGTAATATGGTAACCCCAGACCCTAGGTTACAAGGGTGTAATATCCTAAACAACACCCATGGGTTAGGAGACTGACTCACTATAGAGGAATACATTGTTGTTTATTGCCTCCCAGATACAGAAAAGGTTGGGAGCCAAATCCCAATAAACTCGATCTAGAACCTAGGGAAAAAGGTCATACTATTGGAACTTGGAAAGATAGCGGGGTTATCATTCCTCCACCAGGATTCTAGGCCGTTGATGTTCTATGTGGTGGAGTGTATGCGGCCTACCATTTACGATTGGAGTACCTCACTGTTGAGCAACATGAAGCAAAAAATCATAGAATGAAAGATGGGAAGGGTTAATAACTTTGGCTACTACAACATCTTGAGTGATTTTTTTTAGCGTGTGTTAGGGCTAATCCCAAGAGTTGAGATTTCCCCTTACGATGCTTGGGATTTGGCTCAGCTACACTGGGTGAATATCATGTGGAGATTGGGAGGGGGGCGAGTAGCCAACCCCTACCCCTGAGACTTATTTCTCTGGTGGAGTAGACATATCATCTCTATAGACGACTACCCCTATGAGGGGATAGACTTCCGTGGAGACCTAGACATGCCCATTCCACCAGGTTCCGCATCTGGGGAGATAGGTAACAAATCCCGACTCAAACTTGTTTTTTTTAATTATTATTTTTTTGGTGTTTTTTGATATATGAAATAAAAAATACATGTTTTTGGTGTGATGAAATATAGTGATACCCGGTAATATACGTGTAGATGTGGGTCCTTGATGGCCAGATGGTTTTCGTCGTCATTGACAGAGGGGAAGGGGTGACAACATCATGGGTGTGGAAGCCGATCGTACGCTCCAAAGCATTCACATGAACTTTGTTCGATTGACACATAGAGATCCCATGGTGCAAGTCGAGGAATTTCCTGAGGCCATGCAGCGCAAGGTGGTGTGGGTGTGCCACGCGCATGGGTGCGCTTATTCCACCGGCTAGCTAGAGCCATAGTGTGCTATCATGATCAACACCCTCCACCTAGGCTTAGAATTTGGGGCGTATTTTTTGTTGTAAGACCGTGTAGTATATTTTGGTGGCTCGGAATCCCATTTTTTTATATGACATTATGTATTATGACACCACATTTTTAGACTTATATTTTAATGAAAAATACTTATGATGATCGGTTATTTTATTTACATGTGTAAATGTGTTTGTGAATGCTTTATCGTCTATGAAACAAATGCCAATCTAGTACATAATTTGCATATGAATCAACAACTTGATTAAAATTTCTTGTAATATGAATGTATGTTATGCTCTTAAATTGTCGTTTTAGAAACCTTACACATAAGAACCTTCATAAAGTCAGATCCCTAACATTATGCAAGCCATTTAGTTGTGAGACCACTAACTATGAATCAAGATGTACCTCAAGAGAGTGAATACCATGTGAAATGGAATCATGCAATAACTCAATAACGACACTATAATCAACAATATTGTTTGATGAAGGCCATAGACAAGCACCTCCTGAAGACAACACTTGACCCAAAGGAGTATAAATCACCCAAGCAGCCGAAGCTAAGTTTTTAGTGTGGCGACTAGCACCATCAATGAATCCTACATAAACCAAAGACTTCGTTGACATCTGCCACAAAAAATGAAAGCAAGTCAACCAACTCAAGCACCACAAGAAGACCAAAAATAATATATGTAAATGTACAATAATAGACAACAAATTAGCCTCAACTAAGAATCATGCATAGTAATTTTTAAGATAGATCCCATTTCTAGGCTCTGCCAAGGCTATCCCTACATAATCGACTAACTCGTAGGCATATTTCTCTAATACACACTTGACCACATAAGGACCATGCCACATAGGGTTAAAATTTCCTGCCCCTAAGGGTTCCTTATCTTGGTCCCACAAAAGAACCAAGTCACCTTCACTAAACCTCCTAGGACGGATGGACTTATCATACTCAAGTTTAACGTGACACTTATTAATCTCAAGAGCCACTAAAGCATCTCGACGCTGCTCATCAAGTTACTCCAAGTGGACCAAATTCTCTTCCAATGCGGAAGTCTCTTGTAAAAGCTCCACGACTAGCTTCAAAGAAGGGATTTTGCATTCAACCAGTAAGATCGAATCCACCCCATGCATAAGCTAATATGGAGAAAAACCAGTGGCAGTCTTAACCGTGGTTCAATAATCCCACAAAGAAATATATAACATGATATGCCAATTGGTCTTGCTTTGTGTGATGGTTCGTCGGAGAATGGACTTAAGTGACTTGTTCACTACTTCAATCTATCCATTCGCTTGAGGATAATAAGAAGAGGAATGCTATTGCTTATACCCTAACTTCAAAGACAACTCATCCATCATCTTGTTTTGAAATTTCCTACATGGTTAGTGACAAGCTCCTTTAGGATACCAAACCGGGTGATAATCTGATTGAATATGAAATGTGCAGATGTCTCACCGTCGGATTTAATAGTGTGCATAGCCTCTTCCCACTTCATGAAATAGTCAACAACCATTATAATGTGATGGTACCCCTTAGCCGAAACCGCATTGCAATACATAAAATTGACCCCCCACTTAGTGAAGGGACCAATGGTGATAATCAGATTTAAAGGGGAAGGATGCAAGCACATGTTTTGTGCAAACACTTGGCAAAGGTGGCACCACTTGACCACATTAACACAATCTTTAAAGATGGACGGCCAAAAATATCCCGCTCTCAAATTTTTTTGAGTTGTAGAAATCCCAGATAAATGACCACCACATGCCCCTCCATGGAAATCATTCAACACAACCTCAGCCTCTTTGTGAGTTAAACATCGACACAAAATGGAATCAACCGCATGACGATACAAAGTGTTATCCACAATGAGGTAATTCTTCACTACATGACGTAGTCGTCGATGCTCATCTCGTGAGAGGTGAGAAGGAACCTTCAAAGTTTGCAAGTAAACAATAATGTACCCATACCATGGGTCCACATTCAAAATGAAAAAAATGTGCCGATCAACAAAAGAGTCCTCATGAACCTCCCCCTCATCCAAACTCAAAAAATCGGATATGAGCTCAACAAAAAATAATGACTTCTTCAATTTCACCAAAACAAACTCGAGGTCAAATTCTTGCAATATCACAATCCATTTATTGTACTTTCCCCCTATCATCCTTTTGGTGAAGACGAATTGAAATGGATTAATGTGAGCCACAACCAAAGTTTGGTGAAGAAGGATATAATGCCTCAAACGCTGGACCGCATGGACGGTAGCTAAGGCTAACTTCTCGACATGGGTATAACAAAGCTTCGCATCAACAAGATTTCAGCTAAGATAATAGATGACATGCTCATGAAGCTCCTCATCCTCTTGAACCAAGACCATACAGATCGTATATTGAGATGTGACCACATATATAAAAAATTCACGGCTATAGTCGGGTGGAATAAGCACAGGGGCCGATGTCAAGGCTCTCTTCAAAGCATCGAAAGACTCCTGGGATCACTCATCCTAGACAAATGATGCATCTTTATTCAACAAACACATGAGGCCTTTAGTCAAATTGGAAAAACTAACTATGAATCTTTGCAAGAAGCTGGCCATACCTTCCAAACATTGAAGATGTCGAATATTACACAGGGGATACAATTGAAGTATTTCCTCAACCTTCAAAGGATTGACCCTTATACCCTCCTTTGGGAACAATGAACCCTAGTAAGTGACCAACCTTCACACAAAATATGCACTTATGAGAATTTAACCGAATTTGATAATGGAGGCATCTTTCGAAAGCCAAAAACAAGTGATAAGGATGACACACCCTCATACGAGAGTGAGAAGCTAAGTAATCCAGATAAAATTCAATTATCTTTTTAAGATCATGAAAGGTGAAGGTCATAGCCCATTGAAAAGTAGCTATGACGTTTTTAAGGTCGAAGGGCATCTTCCGATATGCAAAAGTTCCCCAAGGACAAATGAAAATAGTCTTATGTTGGTCCTTGGGTTTAATTTGGATTGGATTATATCCTGAAAAGCCATCCATAAAGGATAAAACTTTTTGCCCTGCACACTCATCCAAATTTGATCAATAAATGGTGTGGGGAAGTTATCCTTAGGACAGGCATGATTCAAGTCTCTAAAATTAGTGCATACATTGATTGTTCCCTGCTTCTTATCCACCGAAATGGGATTTGACACCCACTCCACCAAGGAAATGGGATAGATGAATCCATCTTTGAACAACTTCTATATATTTTCCTTAATAGAGGGTGATTTCCTAGGATTCATTGCACACAAATGTTGTTGAATAGGTTTAGCATCTGGATAGGTTTTAATTTCATGTTCGACAATACGAGGGTCTATTCTTGACATTTCCTCATAGGACCAAGCGAATACATCGTAGAATTCTTTAAAAATATTGGTGTATTCTCTCACCATGTCGGGGGAACAATCTGCCCCAATGTACATGTTTTCAACCTTGCCAGGAACATGAGAAATATTGATAGGTATAGTTGGTGACAAGTTGGTCATATTCCATTCGACATACTTGCTAAGAGAGACTAATGGGCCCACGGGCCTACCAAATTTCTTGCTAAATATCGCCTTATAGTCATCACACCCTATATCATCAATCTCAGGAAGAAAGTAAGATCCATGATGCAACTCCCCCCAAGGAAGTTCAGTAACCGACATAGATTCAAGAATAGCCTCATCCGATGGAAAAATGTCGTCGAAGCAGTCATCAGAGTGAGATGACGCAACCTACCAAGAAGGCAGTGCATAAGGGTCCTCCTCCCCTGTTCACGAAGAGGAAGGACTAGAATCTACAAAAGAATCATGATTAGCTTGATAAGCCACCAATGTTGTAGACAACAACATGTTCATCTTGGCAGGTATAGAAGTTTCACTCGAAGTACTCGAAGAAGGAAGAGTCCAAGGATCCTCCATATGAGAAGTGTGAAAAGGAATTGAAATCAAGGATGTTGAGGCCTTACCAAGACTAGAACCAATCATAAGAATGAGCATGGCACAATTAAAATTTCCCATCAATGAAGAATACATGCCTACCCCAACACTCTCAGTTGCCTGCTCAAAATGATTGATAACCCAGATAGAAGATCTCGACGATGCTTTCGAACTAGAATTATCAAAAGATATATGATAAATCATAACAAACTTCCCATCCAAAGGAAAATAGAAAACCTGGAATAGGGATGACGCAATTGCTTGCATGTTAAAAATCCAGTTCCTACCCAGTAAAAGATTATAGTCGAGGCGGGCATCAACCACCTCAACCTCGATCACAATAGTCTTCCCTCCCAATTGGACCTTAAGGGAAGGAAGTATGTCATGCAGCCTAAAGGATATTCCATCAAAATTATTCAACATGGTTCTTGACTTAGACAACATATAAGAACCAAACCCCTTCCAACAGGCCAAGGACATCATAGAAGCCACAACACCTTCATCAATCACTGTGAACTTGATGGTGTTGTTTAGACAATCTACATGAACAAAAAGGGACACATAGTAAGGAAAGTGAGGTTGGAATCCATGAGTTTCATATTTGATAACCAAAGGAGAGATTCAATCATCCACCCCAAGAGTAGACAACAATGCCTTCCTTTGTGGATGGAAAGCTGAAAAAAATCTAAAGCAGAAATCACACCAAGAGTCTGGCCCAAATCCTCGAAAATAGAATAGTTTTGGGTGGCTCAGGCATTAGGATTGTGCCCTGAATGCTTCAAGAATCCCTTAGGAATATGAGGTGGAGATTCACACTTATCGCTAATATTTTCAATATGCAAAGAGATCTCAGGTGGAGAAAGTTCTTTCCCTAGGTCAGGTTGTGAGGTGCCATAATCCTTAGAACATGTCACAAAATTTTTGACAGACATAATGTTCATACAACCATGGCCACTAACGGTGTCCAACGGGTTTGGAGTCCCACCAGAGGCACTACCAGGGTCCACGGTCCTCGAGTTCATATTCTGTTTTTGTGGTAAAGGATTCGTAAACACAACTGGGCTCTATGTGATGAACTTCAAGGCATCTTATATCCAAGGGCACAAGTGAGTGAGGTGATCATCCCCACAAATCTTGTAAGGAAATTTAACCATACATTTAAGTTTCTTGTCGCCCCCTAGAATTATTATTTTTCTTGTCATTATTATCATTTTCAATCCTATTCCCACCATTTTTATTGTTTTTACCTTTCTTCTTATTCCATTCAGGCTGTTGGTTAACTTTCTGGTTCGACGATTGCACTAAAAGTACATCCATCGTTTGGGTAGGATGAGATGAAGCTGTAGCTTGTCTCGATGCAGGCTGGTTAATAGAAAACATATTCATTTGATTTGTAACCGAGTCTACAGGTTTAGGGCCCAGGTTTGAACTTAAGGTCCAAATTAGATCTAGTTGCACTCGATATGATCTCATACAAGATCCTAGATTCAACATAAATCAATCTAACTCCTGAGCTCGGAAGATAGCTTGTTCCTCATTTTGCACTCCGGATGTGGAAACATCCTTCGCTATGTAAGGAAAGAAATACTTGAGGAACCACACCAAAAGGAACTATGGTGGAATGAAGGATTTAATCAATCTCTTTCATCTATGCTGCTCTTGAATGTGATCAGAGATATGGGTGGCTTTGTCCTACTAAAACATCGACAAGAGTTTAGTACCGGCATCGTAACACATGGGTAGTTGAAAGTGATTGAGAAAAGTCACATCTAAGTCACTAAATGTCATATAAGTCCCCCCGGGAAAATCTATGTACCACTTCACCACAGGACCCATGAGGGTGCGTTGAAATAGCCTTAAGCAAACCGAATCATGATTCAATGAGTTTGAAGAGCACCACAGGTGGAAATTCGTGACGTTCTCACCAGGGTCCTCACTAGTCTTACCTTCAAACTTGGGAATGTTCGAAAGAAGTTTAGCAGGAACAATAGGCCATGTCGGTTCATTAGATACCGGGTCATTAGTCAATCTTGACAAGTCAGGTAAATTGAACGTCGCAAGGAAAGGGAGCCTAGGTTTAGCCATATGGTTCCATGCTCCTTGATAAGGCTGGTTCATATAGGTTTGATTATCATAAACACCATGGCCTTGTCCATTGGGATAGTAACCTCCTCCCATTTGACCTATATAGGGCTCCATAAACATATTGTAGTCTGGAGTACCTTTAGGCTCGGGTGCTACGAAGCCATAATTAGGAGACTGATAAGCAGGTCTATACCTGGACCCATAAGGTGTATAAGTTTTTCCATATGATGCTCCATAAGGTGGTTCATAAAACTACCCATAATATGGTACATACCCTATTGATACATAAGGAGGAACATAGCCTTGTGACACTACACTGTGAGCAGACGCGGGATGAACATGGCTAATGGTATAACTCTGACCCAAAGGATCATGTGAGTTAGGAAGAGAATGTGTCATCAAAAATGAATTTGAAGGAACTGGTGTTGAAGATGATGGAACATGGGAAGGGATGTAACTTGTGCCCCCAATATTTACATGTCTAGGATTAGTTCACTAATGGGAACACTGGTGCTAGGCCTAGGATGTGTGTGTAAAGGTCCTCCCATCACAGGGATGGAAGGTGCTGTTAGATTTTTATCATTGAAGATAGCATTATGATCTTAGGATCTTTAACTGAGACAATAACATGCAAAACAATAAAACACAAGAGACAAGAGACACAAATAATTTTCCTTGGGGAAACCATAAAGGATAAAACCCCACAACTTCCACAGAGATAGAATCAGAACCAAAAGTAAAACCCGAAAACATAAAGATGATCTCCCGACAACAGTAGTCTCTCTCTTGTCCCAACAACTTCTCCTTTCACTCATGCACCCCAATGAGTGAGTGTGTGTGTGATAAATAGAGAGCCTCACTCTCTATTTATATTATTTCATTCACTTGAAACCCACTGCAACATGTCAGCCTCACTTAACAATTACTTACTAGAGCCGACATCTCTAGGAGTGTCTAATAACCCTAGTGCCCCACAACTTGTGGGGACTTTTCCTCCNATACAACGGTGGGGACTATTGCCTTGACTTACAATGACTCACCTTGGGTCAAATTCTCTAGGATAGTCTAATAACCCTAGGGCCCCACAATTGCGGCCGACTTTAACCCTTGACTAATAGGAGGGTTACCCACAATGACTTGACATGACTTGTTACATTATAGAAACTCCCAATAGGAACATCAGGGCATGAAATGACTCAAGTATATTACAAACACATCCCAGAATAAACATCGGAGTACAATACATAAGATATACAGATGAATACATTCCGAAGCTACAAATACATTAACACTCCCTCTTAACTAGGAAGGTATTCTCTCGACACAATTTGTCAGCACTGGTCTTCTTCTCTGGATCATCCCATCATCTGCATCTTCAAGTCATATTCATCTTCAAGTCATTTTTATCTTTAGGTCATCTTTATCTTGATCCAGATCATCACTCGATTTGGATCATCATCACTAGATCTGGATCATCACTGGATCTGGATCATATCTGCTGGATCAACATCACTGGATCTGGATCATCCCTCAATCTGGATCATCATCACTGGATCTGGATCATCACTCGATCTGGATCATCATCACTGGATCTAGATCATCACTCAATCTGGATCATCATCACTGGTTCATTGTCACTAGATCTGGATCATCACTCGATCTGGATCGTCATTGCTGGATCTGGATCATCACTCGATCTGGATCATCTCGAAGACATCATAACTAGATCTAAATCATAGCTCGATCTGGATCATCACTAGGTCATCATCATATGTGCTATCTCATGATTCATCTCGTCACAGGAATTTCTACAGAGCCAACCCTTTTTCATGCTGGTTGTAGGCCTACCTCGTTGTAGGTATTTGGTAGCCCTTATATCTGACCCTAATTAAGAATGGCTAGCACTCACATCTGACCTTGACTCTTCAGAAAGGAACAGCACTTACTTCTAACCTTGACTCATTAGAAAGGCGCTCAGTCCTATACTGAGGGTTCTTGGTAACTGACTAGGTGCCTCCATTCAGAGAATGGCAGTAGACCTTACATCTGAACTACTCGTCAGAATGGCCGGCACTCACATCTGACCTACTCGTTAGAAAGGCGGTAGCCCTTACATTTGATCATGTAGGAACTAATCCTACAGTCACATCAGAATGGCTGAAACTCACACCTGACATGGAAGGAAGCAATCCTCTTACCATGACAAAATGGAAACAACCTTATATATGATCAAGTGGGAACACATCCCTCAATCACATCAGAATGGCCATGCACTCACATCTGATCATGTAATACTACATCTTACAATCATATCAGAAAGGTCCTCAGTCCTAGACCAAGTATTCCTGGTAACTCACCAGGCAGCTCCATTCCAAGAATGGCAATAGCCCTTATATATGATCATGTAAGAACCAATCTTACACTCATTTCAGAATGGATCAGCACTCATATTTGACATGGAAGGAAACAATCCTCTCACCATGATAAAATGGCTCATCCCTTACATCTGACCTACTCATTAGAATGGCTCTAGGTCTCATCATTTCCCCTTGGAGGGAACCTCGATATGGAGAACACCAAGCTTCTCCCTGAAGTACTTAAACTTCACTTTGGTCATTTCTAGCTTAGAATCACATCAGGGCTGATTATGTCCAAGGATGACCTGCGAGCTTCGCCAGGACCGATTACATCCGAGAACAACATACAGGTCTGTTTACGTCTGAGAAACCTATGAGCTTGGCCATGATTTATGCTCAGACAACCTGTCTCATCGACTATGCTAGAAATCCATCTTTCGAGAGATCTCAATCTGGGTCACATACTGGAGCTTCACTACTCCTCTCTCCCAAATAGCAAGTGGCAACATCTTTTTCCTCAGCTGTGCTCGGTGCCATGCAGGACTCCATCCTGCCAAACTAAGAGATCACACTTGATCCCATACTAAACTAGTACCTCGGAGTGCTCTTCCTATCAATGGCACTTCCTGCCCAATACAAATCCACATAACCCTCCAGGTTAATCTTTCGATTCACCTCATACTTGAGCCCATAATCAACTGTACCCTTCAGGTACCTCACTGCATGCTTTGCAACCATTAGGTGAACATGTCTCAATGTGTTCACAACAAAGCAAATACCTGGTCTCATATTCATCAGGTACATCAAGGATTAAATAATCTGACGATACATCCTGGCATCAACCGTCTCTGATGAAGCATCACTCAATAGCTTCATGTTTGATGCCATAGGTGTGGTCATGGCCTTACAGTCCATCATCCTGAACCTCTTCAGGATCTCTACTGCATACTTCCCTTGTCCACACCTCCATGTTTAGAAAATAGTGCATCAACACATAATAGGAGCATCACTAGTCTTCTGCCTTCAACCTTGAAGCAAAGGTTGGAATCCACTTTACTCTTAGTAAATCCTAGAGTCATCAGTAATCTGTCCATCCTGTCATACCATGTCAAACCTCAAGATATTCTATAGTTACTCCCTCTAAAGCAGAGCATAATACTCCCTCTGTCTTTTGTACTCTATGCATTGAAACATTCTATACCGGAGTGACAAGTAGCTTCCTATTCTACTAATATTCTATGTATCCATCTAGTGTATAGAATTTCATCCTCAACCTTGTAGCAAAGGTTAATATCTTCATCAAGCTCATCATGTATGTGTTTCAACTCCCACTGGCTGCAAATGTCTCTTCATAGTCTATGCCTTATTTTCATGAGAAGCCTCGTGCTACGAATCTTGCCTTGTATCCCACGATGTTTCCATCTACTGCATGATGGAATTATGAACTTCCCTTCACGTATCGATACTGTATCCTAGACATAATTCTTCTTGAACTGTTGTTACTTGTTCTTCGGAATAAGTCTCATCCTTCTTTGCTTGTAGGTGATTATGTACGCGATCTTTCCTACAAGTCAAATGCATTTGTATGGTTAGAAGCATTTCATAAGGAATATTCATAATGGAAAATTATTTTGCATAAATATATGATCATGCAACTATTTTATCCAATACAACATTCATCCATATCTCATGGAAACTTTTCTAGATGCCTTCCATCTCCACCAGGACAACATTGAGATTGTGCACTAATCCAATATGTCAGCAAAGAGGTTTCATTTTAGATAAGCGGCAATGGAGAGTTGTATAGCACCATGATCTACCTACCCATCACATGCATATTAGTAGTATATTGTCATTAATACAAACATTCTATCATGCATAATAAATCAACTGAATATAAACAAACACATAACAAAACAATATCATGAAATAACAATTGAATACTTATCTTTATTTGTTTCGTGGGTAGACTCCTTCTTGAGCCTTCAACTTCATCATCTTCTACATTCATAATAACATCATTTCTTATCCAAATGATAATATGGATAAGAGGTTATTCAAGAGTTGAGATCTTCATATTCCTCATCGCTTGAGGTATCTTCTTTGGATGGTGAGAGCTTGATCTTCAGTTGCTCCCATCTTCTCTTATGTTATTATGAGTCAAGCTTCTTCTTCTTCCCAGAGTTTGCTGAAAGTAATTACTTCCTTCTGGCACACATTCCTTGAATAAATGAATCCCATGATCCTGGGACACCATTCAAGGTAGCTATCACCACTTCTGCATTCTCCACTTCTTCTTCTACCTCTTCAAGTTGTTCTTTGATCTAAGAGACCCTTGTAAAGTATGATTGTATGGTCTCTGCATTCTGGATCTTCACACTCTTCAACTAGTTTCTTAAGGTCATATTCTGATTTATGTTCTTCCCTTCAAATATCTTGGTCAATGAATCAAACATCTCTTTTGGTGTCAGGGAAGACACTTGTGGTACAAGTTGATCCGTGACTAAATCAACAATGATCTTCTTGGCCTTGACCAAGTTCTTCTTGTGTAAGGCTTCTAGCCTCATCTCCATCTGGAACTAGAACCTCTCTACTTATGTAGGTATCCAATTCATTTTATTAAGAGAGATAAAATACTTCCATGCATGGATGTTTTCAACTTCACCAAGCTTATGTGATAGATCACTTTGAAATGAGAACCTCAAATAGAAATAGAAAAGATTAGATCTTATCGATTTGAGGTGTTCGTCCTGGTTCTGGAGCTGGCTAATCTAGGGTTTGTCAAAGAAACCCTAATTTTCAAAACTTTGAATCTTTTATATCTGATTGGATAGAAAGATAGATCTCTTCAATTTGAGCTGTCCAATATACTCCTTTTCTGAAA
This sequence comes from Pseudotsuga menziesii, assembly GCA_001517045.1. NCBI lineage: Eukaryota > Viridiplantae > Streptophyta > Pinopsida > Pinales > Pinaceae > Pseudotsuga > Pseudotsuga menziesii. The sequence goes on from LPNX010003526.1 coordinate 153,378, forward strand.
ATAGTGGAGGGAAGCTCTCGGAATAGGAAGCCCTAGTTTACCAATTTCTTCTGCATAAATGCCTGTTACTGTTTCTGTGGTATCTCTAAAATTACTATTCTTATATGTCTAAAAATTCACATTGAGGTATCCTCGCCTGTCCTTGTTCCAACACCACATGTTTAAGCAGAATTGGTTTCACCAATTGGGACTTATGATTGTTTTTCCATGGTCACCTGTTACAGGACTGTTCAGAACAACAAAGTTGTACGGACTTCCACATGTCATTGTTTCATATTCTAGGACTGAAACTCAGATCACAAAAATTGTAGTCTGTTTCCTTTCTGGAACATCTTTAGAAATCTAATTTGGACCTGTGTAGCCCAAGATATAGCAATTCTCCCCATGTGTCCTATTTAGGGATGAGTTCTAGAAGAGGATGGAACCCTAACTTGGAGGGATCATATCTCCTAGAATAGAGTGAATCAGAGGATGAATTTTGGACACCGTGTAAATCAGGATTTTATCTTCAGCCTCTATAATGTTCAGCTTCTGAGCCTTCACCAATCCTAAGATATAGCGAATGTACCAAAACTTATCAGTTTTATATTTTAGTGTTTTTCTTGCTCATGGTCAAACTAGGGTTTAACTTTCCCGGAGTTATACCCAACCAAAATTATTGATCTAAGTCTCCAAAATTCGATTTTTATGAGGAGAGTAATCCTATGCTGGGATCACTCAAAAATTCCTCTTTTGTAAGAATCCCTAATTTACCGCACCAAAAACTGAAAATTCTCAGAATCGAATTCCGCTTCGACAAAAATATGCGCCCTTCAATGGAGAGTTAGCCTAGCATACTTTTGCTGATGGATTGTGGAGAGAGACCCAAAAAGTAAGAATCCCTAGCTTCTATAGCTACACAATGTCTTCTTCTCAGGTTATCTTTGATACCATGTTAGATTTTTATCATTCAAGCTAGCATTATGATCTTAGGATCTTTAACTGAGAGAATAACATGCACAACAAGAAAACACAAGAGAAAAGAGATAGAAAGATTTTTCCTCGTGGAAACCATAAAGGAGAAAACCCTGCAACTTCCTCAGAGATAGAATCAGCACCAAAATTAAAACCCAAAAACATAATGATGATCTCCCGACAACAGTAGTCTCTCTCTTGTTCGAGCAACTTCTCCTTTCACTCATGTGCCCCAATGAGTGAGTGTGTGTGTGATAAATAGAGAGGTGCACTCTTTATTTATATTCTTTTTTTCACTTGAAACCCACTCCAACATGTCGACCTCACTTAACAATTACTTACTAGAGCCAACATCTCTAGGAGTTCTAATAACCCTAGTGCCCCACAACTTGTGGGGACTTTTCCTCCTTCGACCAACAAGGAGGTTTATCCTTAACACAATGGTGGGGACTATTGCCATGACTTACAATCACTCACCTAGGGTCGAATTCTCTAGGATAGTCTAATAACCCTAGGGTCCCACAACTGCGGGGACGTTAACCCTTGACCAATAGGAGGGTTACCCACAATGACTTGACATGACTTGTTACATTATAGAAACTCCCGATAAAAACATTGAAGCATGACATGAATCAAGTACATTAGAGACAGATCCCAGAGTAAACATTGGGGTACAATACATAAGATATACACATGAATACATTCCAAAGTTACAAATACATTAACAGGTGCAATATGACTACTACTACCAAACCTCTCCACTTGGGAAGGAATGGAAGTGCCCCTAGGCCCAACACTAGGGTCAACACCTAATCTGGAATTGGGTGTCGGATTAGCCTTGGGAAGGTCTGGCATGCCATACCCAACTGTGCTAGTGCTAGTGGGTGCATGGTGAGTCTCACTGCTTGGATTATGTGACCAATACTGGTGGTCTGTGTTTATGCAGTCTAGAAATTGTGATAAATATTCATGTGATGCGCTAGCCACATGGTGGTCGGACCATATCGGAGTCCCATACGTGCTTCAAGGTTCAGCCTACCACACGGTAGGTGGAGAAGTGAGACGCTTTGGAATCTCAAACCCATGGTGAGATTTGTGTGTGAATCAAATTGAGTATTAGTCCTCTTGGACTGTCTAGTTCTCTCTCCCAAAGGAGGAGGAGACGTAGAAGGATGGTAGGGCAAGCCAAGTCAAACTAGCATTTACAGTTTTTTTCTGCACTTTGGGCCTATAGGACTACTATCAAAACTTCCACTAGTTTTACACCTTTCCAACTAGTATACGAACTGGAAGCTACCCTCAAGATAGAATGTGAGATCCCTTCTTTAAAACTTGTTCTGGAACTATTACCCAATACCACTATAGATGAAGAAAGATTCTTGTATCTGAACAAACTTAATGAAACTCGACGGGATTCTACCTTATCCAATGAGGCGCATAAACAAAGAATGAAAATCCAATACGATAGGACTTTCCAACCTCGTTCCTTCAATAAAGGAGATCTAGTCTTGACCTATGAACATAAGCATGATAAGTTGGGGGCAGGTAAATTCAAGTCTATGTGGCATGGGCCCTATATTGTCAGTCATGTTTTAGTAAAGGGGGCATATGAATTGGTTGATTATGATGGGATACCTTTGGGAGAGCCTCGAAATGGGTGCTCTACCTTAAAAGATACTATGCCTAGGTCATCTAGCATAATGATATTTGTACATATTGTTTATAGTTTGTTGTTTGTCTCAAGCTTTGAGAGGTGTGTCTTTTGTGTGATTTGAAATGTGTTTTTCATAAAACCCTACTTATGCATGTCTTTTTTCTGATGGATAGATAACCTCCTATATTGGTTTTTCTGATGGTGCTCATCAATATACACTTAATATTGCATCAATAGCCTGGGTACTGTATTATCCTACACGTGAGCCGGTGAGTTCAAGGGGTGTTGTTTTAGGTCCCTCCACCAATAATCTGGAGGAATACCAATCTATGGTTGGATTATTGACAGAGGCCCTAGCTTTTGATGTAAGAGAGATTAGGGTTTATCTAGATTCCAAATTGGTTGTCCAACAATTGAACTGAGTCTACACCATTAGGAATCTCACGCTTCTTTGTAATTTCCAAAGAGTTAGGTTGTTAGAAAGGTCTTTCGAGTAGGTCACGTATCATCACATTGCAAGACAATTAAATGCTATGGCAGATTCCCTATCTAACTATGTCTTGGATTGGCATATTTCTCATACTTAAAAAATCCATTGGAAACATAAAAACATGTGTAAATTCATAAGTAGATAAATCATTCCACAAATCACATTTTCCACACACAATTGTAAATATAAAAGTCTATCATATATATATATATATATAAGTTGTAGCACTGAGATACATATTTGGGCTGAAGCATCTCTAGATTTTAGTGCCCGTTCAGGACCATAAAAAAGTTCATAATACATATACATAGGGGAAAATATGAAGTTTCGAAGCATTTAGTAATACATATACAAAAAATGATAGTCAAGGCAGACTAAGCCTCCTGGTGCTCATGGTAGCACATAATGGATTGGGCCACTTTGTGAAGTAGTATGGAGAACTGTCTAGAGACACTTGTGGTATGGCGCTGATAACACTTGGGAACCTCATCAGTGGTCAGATCAAGGATACTCAGAGTCAGCTACTGCAAGTTCTCCTCAAGATCTCCAAGATCTTCCTCAGCTTCAGAGTGGTACGCCATCATATCTTGGGTCCCTGCTCACCTAGAAATAGGCGACATCCCAACTGGGAAAACAGACCCAATGTCTGCGTGAAAAACATTTTTATCTCAGTACTACAGAAAACATAAAAATGAAATAAACATAAAATTTCAAAAAACATAAGTGGATAATGTCTTCTTACCTCGGTCATCTCACACTTCCCCCTCAGGTAAGAACAACTTCAGGTCATTTCAGAAATTTGGCCCCTCATAAGCATAGTCTTCCACCATAAGTAGTCGGTTCCTCAATCAGTGAAAGAACCTGAATCCATAAGTGACTTTAGGTCCTCCACTTTTAATGTGAGGCATTGCTGTCACCCATTGAAGCATCCTCTGATATTCAGGATCCAGTCTGGTATTAGTCACTTGGGGCTTCATGTGAGGTACTCTCTATAAGATGAAAGACACCACCACTGCTCCGTACTCTCTTTTGCATTTGTTTAGTTGACTCTTCAGACATGCCAACATGCCTTCACACTAGTTGAATACAGTGGGATCCATGCATTGCAAAGCATAAAGCATGTGAGATCTGCTAGTAAGGTGGGAAGCCCTGGTACCTGCCACATTTCCAATGGTATATATTGTTGTCCTCAAGGGGAGATCCACTAGATATTTGATCTTTAGATTGCTCGGTTGGGACTCTGTACACAATGAGAAATGCTGATCGATGATATCATCTAAGGAGCCTTCTCCCCCTTGTGCTCCAGATAGAACCATAGGGCTTCTCCTCATAGATAATCCAGTCAGGAAATAAATATCCTCGATCTCTATAGGTAAGATGTGGACTCCTACCACAAAATTATCTTGGTTAGGATCCCACATGTTTATGAAGTACTACAACAGCTGGACATGTGCTTTCATTCCTGGAATCCGAAAATACTTAAGAAGCCCACAGTTTTGTAAAGCCTCAATGGTGTCTGGGTCATTCATTGCTTGGGTGTCTGGGACTTCATGCTCCCTTTCTTTCCAAATGACCATGGTATACCTGCAACATGCCAATTTTGAAATCAGAAAATGTATCATGGCCAAAAGAAAGAAAAGATAAATGACATCATAAATTAAAAAGCAAGTTTGAAAACAGGGAAATTTTTTTTTTTTGAGTGACCTAGGGTTTTATTTTTTTTCTCCTTTCTCTTCCTGCAGCGCTGCTGGCTTTTGTGCACCATGGTGCTCTTTCCCGTGGCGAGCAGAGCATCGAGCGCCTGCCTACTGTGGATAGAGCATCATCGACGCTCCTATCCTAGCATGACAGAGCACCATCGGGGATGCATACCGACGGCCAAGAACCCTTAAAAATGTATTTTTTTCCCTCTGTTGTGGCTTAAAACCTATAGGGAGATGATAAATACCCTATCCTTCTTTTGAAAATGAATATCTATCCTACATAATTCCTTTTAAATCATTTAAAAACATTTTTGGAACTTGTAATTAAATGATGCAAAAGAGGAAAATAAAATCTATTGAGCATGAAAAGAGGAAAATACCAAGTGTTTACCTCTTCTATGAATAGTGAAGAGACAAGGAAGTGGAATGCCCTTGCCAAATCATTGGAGGAACTCTTGCTACCTAAGCTAGCTTTTAAAACTCACCCAATGGTAAAACAACAAATGGTAATAAAAATAACTTACCCACCCTTCTATTTATAGAATGTTTTGAGTTTCCAAAGATATATTGTAATTTATTTTATTTTGGAATCCAAAATTATTTTGGCTAAAGTGGGTTTTTATTTCTACTTTTCTATAGTTTTGAAAAATGACTTTTGATAGTGTTTTTTGAGTTTTTTCAGGTGAATAAGGGGTCATGGTTATGTTTTGGGCTATTTTTGTCTTTTTCGAGCTTAGAGCAAAATGAAAAAGTATTGAGCGTCATTTACACTTTTTACATGCTCATTAAAAAACCAGTAGAAAGGTGTCGAGTATACTTTTTTTCTTTTTCAGACTCGTAAAAGATGGATTATGAAAAAGGAATCTAGTCGAGGAGTTATATTTAAGCTCTTTTCAGTCTCCTCAAAACACAAAAATATTTCCAAGCGAACTTGTTGAGTTCACGCTTGTAAAAGAATTAGAACGATCAACTAGTCGGGGGTAGGTTATCTCTTTTTTGGATCGATTGGCCTTATTTATGAAAAAGGACCTTTTGGAGTCTTCTTATTCATTTCAGACTCTCTAAACATGAAACGACAAATCAGTTTTCTTTCATCGGACTCACAAAATTACACGATGAAAGACCCTATTTGGGAATGAGCCCCTCCTTTATTAGGTTCGTAAAAAAATATGAGAGTGGACTCATCACTTGATGAGCTTCAATGAGTGTTTGTTACCCTATTTGGACTCATAAAAAAAAAGAGGTACTCACATTTCAAGGTGGGAAAATTAAAGGAAAGGGGAACGGTTTTCATTTGTTTATATGGAAGTACTTTACAGTCCACCTTTGAACATGGCACTTATATGCATTTGCATATCTGAATAGTTGGGTTTTCAGCTTGTTTTCGAGTCGATCCACTTTTGTGAGTTACCTGACTCGTTTGAGTCATTTCAAATAATGTTTTTCCAAATTCCTTTCATTACACCTGGTTCTATTCTTGTTTAATTTGAAACTGCCAAGTCATGTGTCATGCCATCAAATTGTTCAAAGGAAGTCTCTCCTAATCATAACCCATCAATAAATTTGCTTGTCCTCAAAATTCAATCATTCTCAGTCAGTCAGTTACTTCAAATCAACTTTTGTTCCTAGTTTCATGTCACTGATGTGGGAATCATCATGGCCTGCCTATGATAAGTCTATTCCTGTCGACTTCAAATCATTATCCAGGAATTAGACCTAGAAATATAGGAAGTACCTTGGGCCTGCATGCCTCAATGGCAGGTTATCTCACTTTCAACATGATTTTACATCATTGACTCTTGATTGAAAGATCTCATCTAGTGTTCGAATTCAAGTCCTTTATTCACATTCGATGGTATGTACTGAGATACCTTGGGGAGCATTGACATCAATGATGGTTACCCTCACACTTGTTAACAGTTTACATTATTAACTGGTAATCAAGTGTCTTCTACCATTTTTGACGTCAAGACATTGTAATCACATGGTTAGATTCGTATTGTTTAGAGATTGGGATGAAGACCCTGAGTGGTTTAGATTTCCCATCGTCATTGCCTATGCTCATGTTGTGTTTGGAGATCATTCACAGTCATGAATTTGATCCACATTGTATGTTTGGTGGATTTGTTCTATATCTAACATTGAGAGGCATAGATCTACTTTGTATATATCGTAGCTATGTCCTACTTCTTGTAACAGTTATTCATGGATCTACAATGTATTATTGGTAGCCATGACATGGTCATCATCATAGATCTGCAGTGTATTGGTCTGCAACTATGCTTGAGTTTGATAAATTCAGTTACTGGTCCTCTTTAATTCTATCTCTCTTTTCCTTCGTATCAGACGAAAAACTTTGCAAACTATTTCACCTATCACCTTCTTCTAGCTTCATACTCTGGGGGGCATTCTATTGCACCTGAAAATCTCATTGCTTGTCATCATTCAGAAGAGTTTCATGTTGCCTATTAACCTCCCAGAAAACCTGGTCTTGGTCACCTTGAGCATTTTTTCTCCTTGACCTAGAAGGGACAGCTCTCCCTTGCATTTTGCACAGAGCGTCACTGACGCCTGGTTCAGTTGAGAAAAGAGCACCAATTTCCCTCTTTTTTGGAAAAAACCCTATATCGACGCTCTATTGAGTTTAGCTAAAAGCGCTGGTGGTCAGTCAAGAGGAAAAAATAGATGTTTCTAGAATCTTCTGTATGGAATCCTTCATAGAATTAGTTCCTATATTCCTGCGAGAGGTGGCATTCTCCTCCCTCACCTATAGGGATCTCAGTCTATCCTTTTGTCAAGTCATATCTTGGGTTCTAGGCCTATAAATGAAGCGTTCATGAAGAGAGTGGGAGAGGCCAAAAAAAGAATTTTTATGCTGCTATTTTGAAGTCTGATCAAAGGAAAAGTAGAGGTAGCTTGTGTTTGGAGAGGTCTTCATAGTCATAGGATACTGTAGACATTCTTGATTGAGACAGAAGCCATCGACATCAAGGATTTTTGGTTGTACTTCTTTCTCATCCATATATTAATAGAAAGGCATTTCTCTTTCCTATATTTGATTATAGTGTTTGTAATTAAATATTATTGGATTCCTTGATCACCAATATGGACAATCAGTTATCATGATGCTCTCATCCTTTTGTTTGTCTTGTGATATCTTTTGTAGATACTGAACCATTGCAAGGACTTTCTGGAGAGAATATAAATAGATCCAAGGTTGAGGTATAATGTGTTTTATGTTAATTGATTTAATTATTCAAGGAAAGGTTATGTTGCTGTGTCTTTTTGTTCTGTAGTTGTGTCTTACATTGTAGAGGAACAAGTAGTGTCTACACTGGTTGAGAATTCCTATTAACAAAGTACATTTGGGTCCTTAATCGTTACTATCCCAACTTCCCCAACCATATCAACCTTCGTACCCTCTCTCTTTCCTCAAGTATAAATAGAGGGTATGGGTTGAGGCTAAACATCATGATTTATATAGAGCAAAGTTATGTTGGTGGATTGCCTTTGGAGATCTTGGAGTAGTAGAACTCAGTTTCTTTGGCTAGCAAAGGAGCACTTGTTTCATATATTGGTTGTAATATTCCCTCACTGGTTTATCAATAAAGAGAGTCTTTCTTCCAATATGTGTCTTTGTACTCTTATGTATTGTATTTTTTGAATTTTCGTGTTATTTCATTGCAAGCAGTTTATTTCATTAATCATCTATATAATATATAAGCAAATTCCAAGAAAGGTCTTGCTCTTTGCATGTATTGGAGATTCTCTAGAAGCTATTGGAGCAATTTGGGATTAAACAAGAAAGCTAGAATCAATCGTCATAAGCAAGGTACACCTAATTTATTCCTTATTTCTCTGTGAAATTATGTAATGGCCAAATGTCTACAAGTTTATTTAGTACGTTAGTAACCACGAAGACCCTAGATTATAAGGTTGTATTCTCCTGAACAACAGAACTATTGACTCCGACACACCACTTATATGCAATCATGTCACTTTTTCATATAAACAACTTTATCCAATATTCTAATCCTCTTTAACCCCAAGCAACCTAACTAAAAATATATATACATAATCATACTAACTATAACACAACTTATATAAAATCATGTCTCTTTTCCATATAACTCAAATTTATAAACAATTACAATTATATTTATATTTATTAATAATTAATAATTATTTAACTAGTTAGTGTGATTTTGTATATATAATCACACTAACTATCACACCACTTATATACAATCATATCTCTTTTTAAGATAACTCAAATTTATAAACAATTACAATTATACTTATATTTATTATATCAAATTTCTATAATTATAATATATATTATAACCTAATTTAAAATTTAAAATTATTTTCTATCATTATAATATATAACACTCACTCAATTTAAATTTTAAAAATATTATATATAAAAATATATATGTTACATCATCTATATGTATTATATTTTATATTTATATACAAATATCACCATACATAATCAAATCAACTTTGACTTATCATCCACTCATGTTACTCCACAAGTAAATAATGGCATTGAAGTGAAATTTTCCATAATTACACACTTCTTGCAAGCAATTTTAAAAATATTATATATAAAAAATATATATCGCATCAGCTATATGTATTATATTTTATATTTATATACAAATATCACCATACATAATCAAATCAACTTTGACTTATCATCCACTCATGTTACTCCACAAGTAAATAATGGCATTGAAGTGAAATTTTGCATTACACACTTCTTCCAAGCAACTTAAGAACTTGTATCATTAAGACAACAACTTCTATCAATAAGACAACTTTGTTTGTTATGGTATATGGTATGGATTGGATTTTTCTCAACACAAATTTAAAGGTAAAAATAGAAATTACGTCCTGTCTATCATCTCAAAGAATGATATCCATTTTGTGATTAAATTCCATTTTCCATCATTCTCGAGAGGATAATCGATGAAAAAAACTTCGACCTTATGGTGAAATTTCCTTTTCCATCATTCTCGAGAGGAAAATCAATGAAAAACACTTCCACCTTTTGAAGAAAAATACAATATCTTCACATCCTTCTCATATAAATATTTTAACCATTAGATCTATATTCTTTACATATTAGGTTCCAAACCCTTTTTTTAAGGTAATCTAAATACATACACACGAAATCAGATTTTTCCTAAAGGATCAAAGGTGCCTGAAAGTACAAGGAAGAAACCAAGACCACCTATTATATGTTGGGGATACTAAGGGTAACATTTGTTTCTAAACTTCCATGGGAAAGGTAACAAAGGAGGAAATATTCATAACATATAGGAAGCTGCAGTAGTGGAGGAAGTGACTAGATGCATACCTCACATATATGCGTCATTTGACAATAGACAAGTAGATCACCAGTTAGCCATGATCAAGGTGAAAGGTATGATTGTTTGAGGTGCCTATTTTATTTTAATTTATTTCATAGATAATTATAGTTATATCAACTCTAATATAATTTAAATATGCCAGTTAGTAAGTAGAAGCTTCCCCAGGCCAGGATGGTACAATTAGCTACATGTACTAAAAGGAAGATCACCTCAATGATCAAGGATTGTTTTTTTAACATGAATTGAATTCAAACAAGAGAATATTTTGATGTTGTACCTCTTGGATCTTATGATATTGTCATTGGGATGGATTGGCTAGAATATCGTTACATTATTTTGGACTACCATAACAAGAAAATTACCTGTCTTAATGAGGATAATAAGCAAACTCTTACAAAAGGCATCCCAAGACCTATATATGTACGGCATGTCTCTTCCATGAAAATGAAAAGGTACATCCGGAAAGGTTTCCAACTATACATAGTTCATGCTAAAGAAATATCCATGGATGAAGGATTACAAATTAAAGATTATGAAGTGCTATAGGAATTTGGCAATGTGTTCCACGATATACTTGGATTACCCCCAAAATCAGGCTTAGATTTTACTATTGAATTGGCATATGGACTTACCCCGTCATCCAAAGCACCATATAGGATGGGCCCACCTCACTTGAAGGAATTACAAATGTATCTTGAATAGTTGATGAAGAAGGGGTATATTTATCCCAGTGTGTCACCGTAGGGGGACCTGCCTTATTTGTAAAGAAGAAATATTGAACCTTGAGGTTATGCATAGAATACATGAAACTAAATAAGGGAACAATAAATAACATAACTAAAATACAGAGACCCTTCAGCTTACATGGGTACTTTAACCTACCTACACAATGAATCTTTCTTTTAGTAAAAAATATGAAATGTAGGAAATTGACTCACCTTTCCAAATATATAAATTAAATTTATTGAAAATGTTCACAACTAACTCAATTTTGATTTTTTCTAAAACTGACATATTATTTTTCTAACAAATTATAAGGTATATGTCCATGTTAGTGCATCCTTCGAGTGCCTAAATGATGGAATCAATATATGAAAATTGGCAAACCTATAGATAATAACTAGTACTAGTGAATCATTATTTTTACAAAATAAAATTAGTACTTTTAAATATTTTTAAAACTTATCTAAGTGATGAGAACTCGAAATTAGTACACCATGTGTTAGTGCATATTTTCAAGGTATTAATGTAATAATGATGGATTGGATTTTTTTATATCATATAGAGGTTAGTGTCTAGTAGTGCAACATATATATTTTTTTATGAAATGGTTGAGAAAATAAAATTTTATGGCATAAACATGATCAGTTTTCTAAAAATCCAGTTGCATTAAAAAGTTCCACCAAATTCATGCACTCACCCATACATTGTATGCCTTGATGCATCCCTCAAAGGGCTTAGAGGATTCTTAATGCAAGAATTCCATGTGATTTTCTATGAATCCAGGAAATTGGAAGTGTGCAAAAAACATTACGCAACACATGATCTATATAACAATGTTATAGTGCATGCGCTCAAAATGTGCAGGCACTACCTTATGGGTAGTAGATTTTAGTTAAAAATATATCATCACAACTTAAGATACGTGTTCAAGTAGCCAAATCTGAATTTCCATCAAGCAAGGTGGATGGAATTCTTAAGTGAATTCTATTTTCAAATAAAACATATCGAAAGCAAAGAGAGCCAAGTTGTTGATGCAATCAATAGGAAGAATTGGTCTCACAAATGACAACCATCAGAACCTAGAAATAAGATGTGAAAAGAAAATTATTAAACACCCTAGGTTTAGATAACTACTATTTTCCAATGAAAAAAGATTTACGTCAAGGTGATGTACCATCTAAATCAAGATTAGGCATTTTGTTAAATGAATAAATTAGAAAAAGAGGTAAATTGATGTGAGTTGGGGGAAGTGTGCACGTGTATCTTCAATGCCATGCACCAAAAGGGGCTTGTGACTTAGGAGAATGACAATGGGAAAGAAAAGGGGGAGAAAAAAATGCAACAAGGGGGGGAAGAACCATATATTCCTTTATGATTACCACCTTCTAAAATTGTTGTTGTTACCTTTTAATCCAGTTAATATGAAATGCATATAAGGCTCTAAGTTCCTTCTAGTGATACGGGAATGCCCTTGTGCTTGAAATTTGCATCTGCTTGCTCCAGGAACAATATTCAATAGTAGTAAAACCACAAGAATTGTTGTCTCAAACAAGGAAAGCTACTAATGTATGTTGGACAAGAGGATGAAGCAAAAATTTCTTGAGAAAGTTTGAAGGGATGAACCATTGAATTGATAACTAAACTAGAAAATTTAATTTCTAGTGTTTAATTTTAAGAATATTATCCTTGTAGTTTCATGGTGTAAGCTCGGGGGTGGTAGTCTTACTGAGAGATTGATGAGTAGGGAGACCTATGGTTGGGAGTTGCATGCCTCACCATAGATATTTTCAAGCACAAACATTTAGGTGAGTATATTTCCCAGTTAAAAATTATCTCTATGAATGAATAAGTTATAAATTCTAAATTTATAAAGAATTGGAATGTCTAGCAAGTTCTTCTTTTCAATACTTTCATTTATGAATTTATGAAGTGGGAACATGCTCAAACATGTTTTACTAGAAATTCTAATTCCCAAAATTTGTGCTTTATAGTATGTGTAGCGTGGATGGATTTACAAGGTATTTGCGAATGCATTAAATTTATATAAAACAAAGGGTGCTCTTGCTTGTGAGAAAAGAAGACCCACAAATTGGAGTCCCAAGCCATTATTCATCACTTATCTTTGCTCCTTCACACACTTTTGTTTTCCTGGGTGTTTTTCCTCATGGTTCTTAACTCTGTTTGCATGGTTTTTCCATCCTGGAATTTCATTTTTGTATCATAAACCTATGGGTGAAGGATAGAAATCAGAATTGTGTGCATAGGTAGTAATTTTTGGGGTTTCCTAGTAGTTTTCCTTATTGGGAATTCAAATTTTATTTTCACTTATTTCCTTTCCATGTGAAAATAGTATTTTACGTTTCAATCCACCATATGATGGTTTAAAAATCATTTTCATGTATCCCACAACCATAAATCAGTTCCCATTTGGATATCATAGTTTCTCATTGTCGCAATTTCACTTGAAAATGTTTTTACCTTGCCCAAATGTGCTAAATTTCCGTCCTCTCATTTCATTTGAATGTGTGATGAAATTTTCCCTCAAATCAAATTATCATTCCCATCTCTTGTTTCCTATATTAAAAAACATATTTTGTTTGTAGGGAAACTATATAACCATGAAAATTTGGAAACTCAACTCCTTTTTGTTCTAAATCAATTCACAATAGAGGATAATGTAAATCGTCCAGTTGCTTGTAAGAAGATGTTAATGGTTATAACATAAAATTTTATTTATTTAATACACACCAACAACAATAAAATATAGCTGACCAGCTACAGTCTCTTTCTCTTACATCCTGGATGCTTATAGAATGAAAGGAATTAAAAATAGAAGCCACCTTCATACCATCCAATGTTTTATAATCATTGACTTAGTCTAATGAAGCTCTACCGAGGACCGATTTGTCCATACCTTCGGAATATTTACTAAGTAAGTTCATTTGAAGTTTCCTTACCTTAGACAAGCACATAAGCCTAGTCTCCCTATTTTCGAAGGATAGTGTCAAATAAAAATTCACTCAAGCATTGTCATTCTAAAACTAGACATTGAATAGGTCCTTCCATAGTAATAGTTATAGTATTCAGAATTTGGTCCCTGGTGAACTAATTTTCTAAAAAAGGGTATTTTATTGAACCTGGAAATCTCATATAAATTTGCAAGATAAACATTCTACCAAAGGAAGTGTATGACGAACCTGTGTCTTCAATCTTTGAATTGGAAATCATAAGCAAATTTTATTTTGTTGAACTTCCTATAAAGTTATATCCTTTCAAAAAGCTTCAACTATGCACATGGGTGCAAGTGTGCATGCATATAGTTTTATTTTTTGTCTAGACATGATGAAGGTCCTCCTTCTCATTTTTATTTGCATATTTTTCAAAGGACAGAAGCCCCTTCATGTTGATGTTAGAGTTTATTTGGATTTGTTGGTAAATTTTATTTATTTTATAAATATGGTTTGAACTTTGTTCTTGTTAAGTTATTAATAAACTTACAAGAAAATTAAGGAAGGTAAATAGCCCCAAAATTATTTATATAACATGTATACCATTAACTGAATTGGTTGTTATAGCTGATTTTACCACACCTAGTAGATCACATATTTATGGCCTTCCATGTCCCTCTGCAGAATCTTTGGACCCCATGGACTTATATTATACTTTTATGTTTCAAGATCATCCCCCAAAATCACCTGTTTATACCTATACACTACATTTAAAGCCATAATCACGTGTATATGCAACTTTTGAACTCAAACCCGTGTACATCGGAATGTGTGCATAAAGACAAATATTTTTGGAGTTTTCCTCATATGAGTCTGCATATATTGTCTCTTGGCCTTCCATATTCCTTGAGAACGCTCGAAATCGACCCTCCATTATCTCTTTGGAGTTCTACATATTGAGCCTCTTGGATACATTGAAGGAGGAGAAATTGAAGAGTAAGGAAACTATAGTCCATTGTTGCCTCAGATTTGCTTATACTTGAGTGTGTATCCCTTTGTCCCTTGGAGCACATAGTGTTCTTCCCAAGATTCCCTTTTCTTTGTGAGCTTGATATTGAGAGATGGAGGATTGAAGTGGTGGAGACCCAGGTGGCAAAATCTGTTTCTCTGGCTCGCAGAAGTGCTGATAGAGTTTGTCACTATTGTATCTATGTTTTATTAATAGAAATATCTTTTCTTGTCCAACACATGTTCATTTGAATATGAATATCGAATCCATGGATGTATTTAATTTCTTATACATGATGGATGATATATGCTAGAGTAGCTATAACACATTTATATTTATCATGCTTTCTTTGTTTGTTGTTGTTGAGAGAAAATTGTAAGTGCAATTGCATTGGAAAATCTCAACGGGGATCTACTTCAACCGTCTGGAATAAAGTATGATTTTATATCCCTTAGTGTTAGATTTGCTTATTGCTCTTGCATATTGGAAAATATTGATTTATGGTGTCATACTGTCTGTTGTGGTACCCCCAATCCATAGGAAGTTTCTCTCTGTAACAGAATTGGTGAGTCTGCTGGGGAGGTTCCTAGTTGTTTTTTTCTTTGGGGATTGGGTATACAATGTGCTTGAATTTCTCTTTATTTCTTTGTTTCTATGTCAGTTTAGGAGGTCTTTTTTCACAGTAGTGTCATGTAGGAGTAATGTGACCTTGGCTTATCATTTTCCCCTCTTTTTCTTCATGTATGCATGTATTTTCTCCACAGTCACGTATACACGTGGTTTTCTCTTGAATTCTTGCATATGTACATAGGTTTACTGTGAGAAGTCACGCACGCTTTTGTTTTGAGCTTTATTTGGAAGATTCAGTGTGGTTGGGTGAGTTTTGATGATTTTCGAGTCTTCTTGGGTGTTGTTGGTGTTTGTATACATCCTCTATTTATGATCAGATACCCCTTTTTATTTAGTTTAATTATATTTTGTTCTTGTCATTCATTTCTTCCTTTTTGTTTTGGGATTCGTGCATTAGGTCTCTTTTATCTTGGTTCCTTGCATGGTTGTTGTCTATGAGTGGTTGCAGGGTTTGAGAGTCGCAGAGTCTTTTATTACTTTTATATCTCATTTATTTTAGAAAATATAAAAAAAAAATATTTTTGCATACTTATGCATTCTTGCATTTTTGCACTTGCATGGTACTTGCATTAGGTTTTCTTATTGAAATTATAGTCAGGTTTTCATTTATGAATGATTGGATTTTCATTTGAAGGAAAAACTTGCATCTCATGTAGTGGCATACCCTTTTTTCATTCGACAAAATTGCACTTTGCATTGTTTGTTAGGTGTGCACATTTATTTCACTACTGAGTCACAATATCATTAGTTGCATGACCATTTCCCTTTGAGTAATCACAACCATTAAAATCAACGCTTAATTAAATTGAACTTAACATTTTTCTTTTATAGGGTTCACCAACAAGATTAGGATTTAGAGTTTTGGAATAGTTCATTGTGAGTCAATTCTTCCACACCTGGTAGATCACACCTTTATGTCCTTCCATGTCCCTCTGCAGACTCTTTGAAACCCATGGAATTACATTATACTTTGATGTTCCAAGATCATCCCCAAATATCACATGTTTATACCTATACAGAAATTTTGAATCCATACTTGCATGTATACACATATTTTGACCTCAAACCCGCATACATTTTGATGTGTGCATAAAGAAAAATATTCTTGGAGTTTTCCTCATATGAGTCCGAATATCTTGTCTCTTGGCCTTCCATAGGCCTTGAAAATTCTCGAAATTGACCCTCCATTACCTCTTTAGAGTGCTATATATTGAGCCTCTTGGCTACATTGAAGGAGGATAAATTGAAGAGTAAGGAAACTACAGTCCATTGTTGCCTCAGTTTTTCTTATACTTGAGTCTGCATCCCTTTGTCCCTTGGAGCACATAGTGTTCTTCCCAAGCTCACCTTTTCTTTGTGAGCTTTCTATCGAGAGATGGACGATTGAAGTGGCGGAGGCCAAGGTGGAGGATTTGGTTTCTCCGGTTCACATAAGTGACGACAGAGTTTGTCACTATTGTATCTTTGTTTGATTAATAGAAATATATTTTCCTGTCCAATACATGTGCATTTGCATATAAATATTGAATCCATGGATGTATTTACTTGCTTATACATGATTGATGATATATTCTAGAGTAGCTCTAACACATTTATATATATCATGCTTTCTTTGTTTGTTGTTGTTGAGAGAAAATTGTAAGTGCAATTGCATTGGAAAAGCTAACCAGGTATCTACTTCAACCATCCGGAATAAGATATGATTTTATATCCCTTAGTGTTAGATTTTATTATTGCTGTTGCATATTGGAAAAGATTGATTTCTGGTGTCATATTGTCTGTTGTGGTTACCCCCAAGCCATAGGAAGTTTCTCTCCGTAGCAAAATTGACGACTTCGCTGGGGAGGTTCCTAGTTGTTTTTTCCTTTATGGATTTGGTGTACAATGTGCTTGAATTTCTCTATATTTATCTGTTTATGTGTCGGGTCCAGAGGTATGTTTTCCCAGTAGTGTCTTGTAGGAGTAATTTGACCTTGGCTTATCAGTTTTCCCTCTTTCTTCTTCCTGTATGTGAGTATTTTCCCCACAGTCGTGTATACACATGGTTTTCTCTTGAATTCTCGCATAGGTACGTAGGTTTACTGTGAGAAGTCATATACGATTTTGTTTTAAGATTTATTTGGAGGATTGAGTGTTTCTGGGTGTGTTTTGATGATTACTGAGTCTTCTTGGGTGATGTTGGTGTTTGTATATAGCCTCTGTTTCTTATTAGAGAACCTTTTTTATTTATTTTAATTAGATTTTGTTCATGTCATTCATTTCTTCCTTTTGTGTTTTGGGATTAGTGCATTAGGTATCTTTTATCTTGGTTCCTTTCTTGGCTGCTATGTGTGAGTGGTTGTAGGGTCTAAGAGATGTAGAGTATATTATTGCTTTTATATCTCATTTATTTTAGAAAAACACAAAAATATTTTGCTTTTTGCATACTTATCCATTCTTGCATTTTTTCACTTGCATGGTACTTGCATTAGGTTTCCTTACTGAAATTATAGTCAGGTTTTCATTTAGGAATGATTGCATTTTAATTTGAAGGAAAAAACTTGCATCTCATGTAGTGGCATACCCTTTTTTTCATTCGACAAAATTGCACTTTGCATTGTTTGTTAGGTGTGCACATTTATTTCACTGCCGAGTCACAATATCATTAGTTGCATGACCATTTCCCTTTGCATAATCACAACCATTAAAATCAACGCTTAATTAAAATGAACTACACATTTTTTTTATAGGGTTCACCAACAAGATTAGGATTTAGAGGCTTGGAATAGTTCATTGTGAGTCAATTCTTCCACACCTGGTAGATCACACCCTTATGGCCTTTAATTTCCCTCTGTAGACTCTTTGGACCCCATGGACTTATATTATACTTTGATGTTCCAATATCATCCCCAAAAATCACCTATTTATACCTATACGTGACATTCAAAGCCATACTCACGTGTATACGTAGCTTTTGACCTCAAACTCGCGTACATCGGGATGTGTGCATAAAGACAAATATTTTTGGAGTTTTTAGCATATGAGTCCGAATATATTGTCTCTTGGGATTCCATATGCCTTGAGAATGCTCAAACTTGACCCTAAATTACCTCTTTGGAGTGCTATATATTGAGCCTCTTGGATACATTGAAGGAGGAGAAATTGAAGAGTACAAAAACTATAGTCCATTATTGCCTCAGTTTTGCTTATTTTTGTGTCTGCATCCCTTTGTCCCTTGGAACACATAGTGTTCTTCCGAAGCTTTCATTTTCTTTGTGAGATTCATTAGATGAAATTCCAACTCAAAATGGGCCTCCTAAGGAAAATTAATAAAATAATAGTTAAAATAATAAAATAATATTTATTAATTTTGGAGGAAGAAAAGAAAAAACTATTTNGTCTTTTTACTCAAATTTCGATCGAGAGAGCTCGTTGGATATAGAATTAAATTACACATCCAACGAGTACCCACTCAGCATACTTTTGATGGGTCCCACTACCCTCAAAACATGAAATACCTGAAAAAACATGATGATGATGTCATCATCATGTTTTTTCAGGTATTTCTTGTTTTGGGGGTAGCAGGGCCCATCAAAAGTATGCTGAGTGGGTACTCATTGGATGCAGAATTTAATTCCGCAATATCTAACGAGCTCTCCCGATCAAAATTTGAGTAAAAACACGGGGAGATATGTCAAAAATACGAACGAAAAAAGTAGTTTTTTTTATGATACCCATCCCCAAATTTAAATTAAAAAATTGTTTAAGAGGTGCTCTATTTTTTTTTTATAAAGAATTTTGATTGGATAATACATGATGGCATGGAATTTGTATTATTTTTGGAAGGCCCTTTTTAAATTGAAATTTCCTCTAATCTTGCTATCTAGAGATGGAGGATTGAAGTGGTGGAGGCCTAGGTGGAGTACTCAGTTTCTTCGGTTCATCGAAGCACCGACAAAGTTTTTCACTATTGTATCTTTGTTTTATTAATAGAAATATATTTTCCTTTCCAATACATGTGCATTTGAATATGACTATTGAATCCATGGATGTATTTACTTGCTTATACATGATTGATGATATATGCTAGAGTAGCTCTACACATTTATATATATCATGCTTTCTTTGTTTGCTGTTGATGAGAGAAAATTGTAAGTGCAATTGCATTCAGAAATCTCAATGGGGATCTACTTAAACCGTCTAGAATAAGGTACAATTTGATATTCCTTAGTGTTAGATTTGCTTATTGCTCTTGCATATTGGAAAATATTGATTTCTAGTGTCATACTGTTTGTTGTGGTACCCCCAAGCCATAGAAAGTTTCTCTCTATAACATAATTGGCGACTCCATTGGGGAGGTTCCTAGTTGTTTTTTTCTTTGGTGATTGGGTATACAATGTGCTTGAATTGCTCTTTATTTCTTTGTTTCTGTGTCAAGTCGGGAGGTATGTTTTCCCAGTAGTGTCCTGTAGGAGTAATTTGACCTTGGCTTATCATTTTCCCCTCTTTTTCTTCCTATACGCGAATATTTTCTCCACAGTCGTGTATACACGCGATTTTCTCTTGAATTCTCGTATATGTATGTAGTTTTACTGTAAGAAGTCATGTATGTTTTTTTTTTAGCTTTATTGGAGGATTGAGTGTTGCTAGGTGAGTTTTGATGATTACTGAGTCTTCTTGGGTGCTCTTGGTGTCTATATACATCCTCTGTTTCTGATCAAATACCCTTTTTTTATTTATTTAAATTAGATTTTGTTATTTTCATTCATTTCTTCCTTTTTGTTTGGGATTCGTGCATTAGGTCTCTTTTATCTTGGTTCCTTGCTTGGCTGTTGTTTGTGAGTGGTTGCAGGGTCTGAGAGTCGTAGAGTTTGTTATTGCTTTTATATCTCATTTATTTTAGAAAAACACAAAAATATTTTCTTTTTTCATACTTATGCATTTTTGCACTTGCATTATGTTTTCTTATTGAAATTATAGCCATGTTTTCTTTTATGAATGATTGCATTTTCATTTGAAGGAAAAAACTTGCATCTCATGTGGTGGCATACCCTATTTTTCGTTCGACAAAATTGCAATTGGCATTGTTTGTTAGGTGTGCACATTTATTTCACTATCAAGTCACAATATCATTAGTTGCACGAAAATCTCTTTAAGTAATCACAACCATTAAAATCAATGCTTAATTAAAATGAACTACAGATTTTTCTTTTATAGGGTTCACCAACAAGATTATGATTTAAAGTCTTGGAATAGTTCATTGTGAGTCAATTCTCCAAGAATACTAAACACAACAAGTAGGTGTCTATCCAGGTGGGAGAGAGAAATCTTTGGTATAATTATTTTTTCTAAGGAAGCGCCTCTTACACAGGAGTGAAGCACATGGAAGCACACACGATTGTGATTGGGATAGCCCTTGGTCACTTTCTATGAGCGTTGAAGATATTTCCAAGATCATATTCACATTTGGGGGCTTTTGAGGTACTGGTTGGTGCTTTCGAGCTTCAAGCTTTGCTACCCTACCCATACGGTCGATCCCACCTACAATATTTTTCCTAAGCATTGATTAGATTGGGGTAACCTTAGTTTCCTTACTTAGGTATCGCAGGGGGTACTTGTAGAGGTTATTATGTAGGTTTCCTTTCTAGGTACATGTCAGAAAGCACAACCTCTTTATGCATTGAAGATGCATACCACTATAATTGGTTACATACCTCCTCTTGTAGTGTATGGGATTCTCAAGCCTCTCCTAGGCCAGACATACCTACTACATTCGGGAGCTCACATATCCTCCCCTTGGTTTGCATGTTTTTTTGGCTATATATTTTCTTAGGAGTGTGCTCTGTGTACCCTATATTGCTTAGGGTTGCATAGTTAGGTTGAGTATTTTTATTTTGTTGATTCATAGTGGATTTGGGTGTGGCACCTCGCCGTTCTTGTCATTTAGCAGGGATTTCACCTTCTACGTCTCATCCTCCTTTGGGAGAGAGAACTAGACAGTCTAAGAGGACTACTACTCAATTTGATTCACACACATATCTCACCATGGCTTTGAGATTCTGGAGCATCTCACTTCTCCACCTACTGTGTGGTAGGATGAACCTTCAAGCACATATGGGACTCCGGTAGGGTCCAACCACCATGTGGCTAGCGCATCACATGAATATTTATCACAATTTCTAGATTACATAAATACAGACCACCGATATTGGTCACATAATCCAAGTAGTGAGACTCACCATGCACCCACTAGCACTAGCACAGTTGGGTATGGCATGCCAGACCTTCCCAAGACTGATCCGACACCCAATGCTAGATTAGGTGTTGACCCTAGTGTTGGGCCTGGGGGCACTTCCATTCCTTTCCAAGTGGAGAGGCTTGGTAGTAGTAGTCATATTGCACCTGTTAATGTATTTGTAACTTTGGAATGTATTCATCTGTATATCTTATGTATTGTACCCCGATGTTTACTCTTGGATCTGTATGTAATGTACTTGAGTCATGTCATGCCCCGATGTTCCTATCAGGAGTTTCTATAATGTAACAAGTCATGTCAAGTCATTGTGGGTAACCCTCCTATTGGTCAAGGGTTAAAGTCCCTGCAGTTGTGGGGCCCTAGGGTTATTAGAATATCCTAGATAATTCAATCCTAGGTGAGTGATTGTAAGTCATGGCAATAGTCCCCACTGTTGTGTTAAGGATAAACCTCCTTGTTGGCTGAAGGAGGAAAAGTCCCCACAAGTTGTGGGGCACTAGGGTTATTAGAACTCCTAGAGATGTTGGCTCTAGTAAGTAATTGTTAAGTGAGGTCGACATGTTGGAGTGGGTTTCAAGTGAACAAAAGAATATAAATAAAGAGTGAACCTCTCTATTTATCACACACACACTCACTCATTGGGGCGCATGAATGAAAGGAGAAGTTGCTCGGACAAGAGAGAGACTACTGTTGTCGGGAGAACATCATTATGTTTTCATGTTTTACTTTTGGTGCTGATTCTCTGTCTGAGGAAGTTGCAGGGTTTTCTCCTTTATGGTTTCCCTGAGGAAAATTCTTTATGTCTCTTGTCTCTTGTGTTTTATTGTTGTGCATGTTATTCTCTCAGTTAAAGATCCTAAGATCATAATGCTAGCTTGAATGATAAAAATATAACATGGTCTCAGAGCTAACCTGAGAAGAAGACATTGTGTAGCTATAGAAGCTAGGGATTCTTACTTTTTGGGTATCTCTCCACAATCCATTAGTAAAAGTATGCTAGGATGACTCTCCATTGAAGGGCGCATCTTTCTGTCAAAGCGGAATTCGATTCCGAGCATTTTCAGTTTTTGGTGCGGTAAATTAGAGATTCTTACAAAAGAGGAATTTTTGAGTGATCCTGACATAGGATTACTCTCCTCATCAAAATCGAATTTTAGAGACCTGGATCAATCATTTTGGTTGGGTATAACTCCGGGAAAGTTAAACCCTAGTTTGACCACGAGCTAGAAAAACACTAAAATATAAAATTGATAAGTTTTGGTACATTTGCTATATCTCATAATTGGTGAAGGATCAAAAGCTGAACATTGTAGAGGAAGAAGATAAAATCTTGATTTACACGGTGTCCAAAATTCAGCCTCTGATTCACTCTATTCTGGGAGATATGATCCCTCCAAGTTATGGTTCCATCCTCTTCCAGAACTCATCCCTAAATAGGACACCTGGGGAAAATTGCTATATCTTGGGCTACACAGGTCCAAATTATATTTATGAAGATGTTCCAGAAAGGGAACAGACTGTAATTTTTTTGATCTGAGTTTTAGACCCATAATATGAAACAATGACATGTGGAAGTCTGTACAACTTTGTTGTTCTGAACAGTCCTGTAACATGTCACCTTGGAAAAACAATCATAAGTCCTAATTGGTGAAACCAATTCTTATGAAACATGAGGTGTTAGAAAAGGGACAGGAAAATATACCTCAATGCAAAGTTTTAGACATAGAATATTAGTTATTTCAGAGATACCACAGAAACTGTAACAGGCATTTCTGCAGAAGAAATTGGTAAACTAGGGCTTCTTATTTCGAGAGATTCCCTCCACTGTTTTTAGAAAAGGAGTACATTGGACAACTCAAATTGAAGAAATCTATATTTCTATCCAATCAGATCTAAAAGATTCAAAGTTTTTAAAATTAGGGTTTCTCTGACAAACCCTCGATTAGCCAGCTCCGGAACCAGGACGGACACCTCAAATCGGTAAGATCTAATATTTTCTATTTCGATTTGAGGTTCTCATTTCAAAGTGATCTATCACATAAGCTTGGTGAAGTTGACAACTTCCACACATGGAAGTATTTTATCTCTCTGAATAAAATGAATTGGATACCTACATAAGTAGAGAGGTTCCAGATGGAGATGAGGCTAGCAGCCTTACACAAGAAGAACTTGGTCAAGGCCAAGAAGATCATGGTTGATTCAGTCAGGGATCAACTTGCACCACAAGTGTCTTCCCTAACACCAAAAGAGATGTTTGATTCCTTGACCAAGATATTTGAAGGGAAGAACATAAATCAGAATATGAACTTAAGAAACTAGTTGAAGAGTGTGAAGATCCAGAATGCAGAGACCATACAATCATACTTTACAAGGGTCTCTCAGATCAAAGAACAACTTGAAGCGGTAGAAGAAGAAGTCAAGAATGTAGAGGTGGTGATAGCCACCTTGAATGGCATCCCAGGATCATGGGATTCATTTATTCAAGGAATGTGTGCCAGAAGGAAGTAATTACTTTCAGCATAATCTGGGAAGAAGAAGAAGCTCGACTCATAATAACATAAGAGAAGATGGGAGAAACTAAAGATCAAGCTCTCACCATCCAAAGAAGATACCTCAAGCGATGAGGAATATGAAGATCTCAACTCTTGAAGAACCTCTTATCCATATCGTAGGTGCATTCTTCAACCCAAAAGGGCATCATTGTGTACTGGAAGTAGGCCCATTCCGTAACAAATTTAATTTTATGTCAATCTTCTTTTGCGATCCTTATCTCATGATATGCAGAAAATCCATTTGTAATCTGTCTTTCATCTTACAGCGAGTACCTCACATGAAGCCCCAAGTGACTAATACTAGACTGGATCCTGAAGATCGGAGGATGCTTCAATGGGTGATAACAATGCCTCGCATTAGAGGTGGAGGACATAAAGTCACTTATGGTTTCGGGTTCTTTCACTGGTTGAGGAACCGGCTACTTATGGTGGAAGATTATGCTTATGAGGGGCCATATTTCTGAAATGACCCGGAGTTGGTCTTACCTGAGGGGGAAGTGTGGGATGACCGAGGTAAGAAGACATTATCCACTTATGTTTTTTGAAATTTTATGTTTATTTCATTTTTATGTTTTCTGTAGTATTGAGATAAAAATGTTTTTCACGTAGACATTGGGTCTGTTTTCCCAGTTGGGATTTCGCTTATTTCTAGGCGAGCAGGGACCCAAGATATGATGGCGTACCACTCCGAAGCTGAGGAAGATCTTGAGGAGAAATTGCAGTAGCTGACTGTGGGTATCCTCGATCTGACCACTGATGAGGTTCCCAGGAGTTATCAGTGCCATACCATAGGTGTCTCTAGAAGGTTCTCCATACTACTTCGTAGAGTGGCCCAATCCATTGTGTGCTACCATGAGCACCAGGAGGCTTAGTCTGCCTTGACTATAATTTTTTGTATATGTATTACTAAAAGCTTCGAAGCTTCATATTTTTCCCTATGTATATGTATTAAGAAATTTTTTATGGTCCTGAATGGGCACTGAAATCTAGAGATGCTTCAGCTCAAATATGTATCTCAGTGCTACAACTTATATATATATATATATATATGACAAAATTTTATATTTACAATTGTGTGTGGAAAATGTGATTTTTGGAATGATTTATCTACTTATGAATTTACACATGTTTTTATGTTTCCAATGGATTTTTTAAGTAAGAGCAATATGCCAATCCAAGACATAGTTAGCTAGGGAATCTACCACAGCATTTAATTATCTTGGAATGTGATGATACGTGACCTACTCGAAAGACCTTTCTAACAACCTAACTCTTTGGAAAGTACAAAGAAGCGTGAGATTCCTAATGGTGTAGACTGATTTAAGTTGTTGGACAACCAATTTGGAATCTAGATAAACCCTAATCTCTCTTACATCAAAAGCTAGGGCCTCTGTCAATAATCCAACCATGGATTTGTATTCCTCTAGATTATTGGTGGAGGGACCTAAAAGAACACCCCCTGAACTCACCAGCTCACTTGTAGGATAGTACAATACCCAGGATGTTGATGCAATATTAAGTGTATATTGATGAGCACCATCAGAAAAACCAATATAGGAGGTCATCTATCCATCAGAAACAATACATGCATAAGTAGGGTTTTATGAAAAACACATTTCAAATCACACAAAAGACACACCTCTCAATACTTGAGACACACAACAAACTATAAACAATATGTACAAAGATAATTATGCTAGATAACCTAGGCATAGTATATTTTAAGGTAGAGCCCATTTCGAGGCTCTCCTAAAGTTATCCCATCATAATCAACCAATTCATATGCCCCCTTTAATAAAACACGACTGACAATATAGGGCCCATGCCACATAGACTTGAATTTACCTACCTCCAAATTATCATGCTTCTGGTCATAGGTCAAGACTACATCTCCTTCATTGAAGGAACGGGGTTGGAAAGTCCTGTCATATTGGATTTTCATTCTTTGTTTATGCGCCTCATTGGATAAGGTAGCATCCCGTCGAGTTTCATTAAGTTTTTTCAGATACAGGAATCTTTCTTCATCTATAGTGGTATTGGGTAATAGTTCCACAACAAGTTTTAAATAAGGGATCTCATATTCTATCATGAGGGTAGCTTCCAGTCCGTATACTAGTTGGAAAGGTGTAAAACTAGTGGAATTTTTGACAGTAGTCCTATAGGGCTAGAGTGCAGAAAAAAAGATGTAAATGCCAGTTTGACTTGGCTTGCCCTACCATCCACTGAAGCATTGTTTTTAATACTTTGTTTATAGCCTCAACCTGGCCATTGGCTTGAGGATAGTGTGGTGTAGAGTTATCGTGATGAGACCCTAATTTTACACTAAGCTCTACCATCATCTTGTTTTGAAAATGTGACCCATGATCGGCCACAATGGCACTAGGAATCCCAAATCTAGAAATGATATGATTGAATAAGAATAGTGCAGCAGTCTTGCTGTCTTCGACATATGTGGGCATTACCTCATCCCATTTTGTGAAATAGTCCACAGCCACTATAATGTAGCCATGCCCCTCGGCTGAGGTAGGTATACAGTGCACGGAGTCTATGCCCCATTTTGCAAAGGGGCCAACTGCTAAAATGGGATGAAGTGGAGCTGGATGTGTGCGCTTCTTAGGAGTAAAAATTTGACATGGTGAGAATTTATTGATTGTTTCAATACAATATTTGAAAATAGAAGGCCATAAATACCTGGCATGCAATATTTTTTGGGCAGTAGCTAAACCAGAGAGATGACTGCCACAATCTCCAACATGGCAATCATTCAGAACGATATCAGCCTCTTCATGTGTAAGGAAACATCGTAAGATAGAGTCAACACCACAACAATATAGGGTATCATTCAGGATAAGATAGCATTTATCTTGAGGGTGAATGTGATGATGTTCATCTTGAGAGGTAGTAGGATGGTATTGTAAGGTCTAGAGATACAAAATGATATCTTCGTACCATGGATCAGTCGTGCTAATGAGAAATAATGATTCATCTGGAAATGAATCAAAGGGCTCTGTAGTCTCAGTAGTACAGGGAAGGTCACATATAAGCTCTGCAAAGACAAGGGACTTCTTGGAAGTACTTTTGTTGAATTGTAACTCAAACTCTTGGAGAATCATGATCCAATGTGAGTATTTTCCCCCAAGCACTTGACATGTAAGAATGTAGTATATGGGGTTGGAATCTGCATAAACAGTGGCGGTGCAGAGAAAAATATAATGACGGAACTTTTGGACCACGATGACCGCCAGAGCAAGTTTCTCCACATGTGAGTATCGAGTTTCAGAGTTGAGAAGGCTCTTACTAGCGTAATAAATCACATGTTCTTGGTCATGTTCATCTATTTGGACAAGGACCATGCCTATAGTAGACAAGGATGTAGCCACATACAAGGAATAGTCCTTAGCATAATTTGGTGGTTGCAGCACTGGTGCATGGGTAAGTGCATGTTTAATATTATCAAACCCGTGTTGCATGAAATCATCCCAGACAAAAGGGGTATCTTTCTTAAGCAACCTCATGAAACCATGTGTCCTTTTTGCATAATTGCAGACGAAACAATGTATAAAGTTTTCCTTCCCTTGCAAACTTTGGAGTTCAGTTATGTTCGTGGGAGCAGGTAGGGATAAGATAGATTCAATTTTCAAGGGATCTATGCGGATGCCATCTTTGGAAACAATAAAACAAAGAAGTCGGCCAACTTCTACACAAAAAAAACATTTATGGGGATTTAGACAAATATTAAAATGACGACATCAAAGAAACACAACTCTTAGATGATCGACATGAATATCCTGCTGCTTTGAATGAGTAGGTAGGTCGTCAAGATAAGGTTCCCCAACATGTCTAATGTCATGAAAAGCATATGACATGGCACGTTGGAATGTCACATCAGCATTATTTAAACTGAAAGGCAGTTTATGATAAGCAAAAGTTCCCCAAGGGAAGATGAATGTCGTTTTGTGTTGGTCTGATGGGAGAATCTCAATCTGATTATAGTCGGAGAAGCCATCCATAAAGGAAAAAATAATGCTTCCAGTACAGTTATCGATTATCTGATACATATAGGGAGTGGGGAAGTTGTCTTTTGGACAAGATCGATTCAAATCCCTAAAATCAATACAAACCCTAATAGTATCCTATTTTGTTGTTCACGGGGACTATGTTAGACACCCATTTATTTAATGGTATGGGGTAAATGAAACCATCCCTCAGAAGTTTCTCAACTTCTTCTTTAATAGTGGCTACTTTTGTTGGATGAACTTGTCATAGTTTCTGACGGACAGTCTTGGCATTAGGGTAAGTTTTGATTTCATGAAAAACAATAGAGGGATCAATCCCATGCATTTATTCATATGTCCATGCGAAGACATCTCTAAATTCCTTGAAAAGGGCCATGTATGTTTTAACCTCTTCAGGTGAAGAGTTATGTCCGATGAAAATGTTTTTCGGAACACCAAGTTTCACTGATATGTCCATAGGCATAGTTTTTGTAATTTTGTATAAGTTTCCCTCAGAATCGGCACTACGAGTGAGGATCGAAGACTAAGGGTTGGGGACTATATTAGAAGAAATTGTAGAGGTGAAGTGGGATTCTACCATATGGAAAGGGGGGAGGAAAGAAGATATGTGGTTATAATATTCCCAAGGCGTCTCATCTAATGACATAACTTCCATAATAGATTCGTCTGTAAGAAGTGTGTGTGAAAGATAATATAGAGATGGGGAGGGGTTGTTAAGCCAATATGGCATGTGATAGTGGTATGAGGCCACCAACAAGTGGTCATTGGTGGGGGAATCACTGGTAGCTTGGATTGCATTGTAAACTTCCTCAAAAGGGGAAAAGGATGTTGATTCATCAGCAATTGATTTTCCTTTGTCTGTATGAGAGGTAGAAATCATGTTAATAGATGCAGTTTGTGAAGCAGGAGGAGGATCAAATGAGGGAAAAACTCCCATTAGTGAAGAATCTTTGATAAGACCTACTCCAATGTCCATATAATGTAGGGTATTCAGGAGCGGAACACTATTTGCATCATTTGTAATGGAACTAGGTGTGATGAAATCTAACTGATCAACAGTAACAATCTTTCCTTAGAATGGGATCTGGATGATCCGAAAAATGGTCGATGCTACAGCTTGCATAGCATAAAACTAGTTACGACCTAGGAGTAATTTGTAATCCAAAGGAGCATTGACGACTTCAATATGAATGGAGACTGAATCTCCCCCAGGTTCAACATGGATGGCAGGTAGTAATCCATAGGGTTGAAATCCACGACCATCAAAAGCCTTAAGAGTGGTAGGTGAACGCTTGATTTCTAGAGATCCAATGGCTCTCCAGCAAGATAAAGACATAACTGATGTAGAGGCACCCTTGTCCAAAATGGTACTATGGATAGTATTGCCAGTGATCTTGGTAGAAATCTGGAAAGCTAACTGATGTGAGAGTCTCGTCTTGAAATCATCCAGTTTGAAAGCGATGATATTACTATTCTCGGGATCCATAGCTCCAAGGGCAGTAAGCAAATTTTTTCGTTGAGTTGGGAAGGCTTGGAGTACCTCTAAATCCAACATAGCACAGGGTGCCTGGGACAAATCTTCAACAATATTATAATATTGGGTGGCACAAGCGTTATGATTGATTATGGACTTACGTAGAATGCCCTTTGGTGGACAGAAAATTGCTTATGGTATAGGTTTTTCAATATGAAGACCATTATTAGGAGGAGGTGTGGAAGTTGATGGTTTTTTAGATGGAATATCATCAGGTTTCTTTTCCAGAGGAGGGTCATAATTGTGTGCTCTTGTATTCAAGTTCACTGTTTCACTAGACATCATATGAACTTCAAGGACTTATGATCAATTAACTGCTATTGGGAAGGGAAAGAATCTTTCAAAACAGTTGGGGTGGATGAATATTTTAAAAGTTTACAACTTCCTCACGACAAGGACATTCTTTTGTGAAATGATCACCTCCGCAAATTAAGCAAGGATACTTTACCTTTCTCTTTCCTTTTGAATCATTATCTGGATTCTATGTTTTATTTCCTTCCTATTGGTTATCAGGTTTTTTAGATTTATTTTTCCCTCTTTTCTTTCCACCTGAAGATTCAGTTGATTGTACCGCATTTAATTCAATGGAAGCAAAAAGAGAGGATGCAGTTTTGGTAGGTGGTGCTTGTTGATTGGATGGAGCGATAGTTTGTTTCTTAGAAGATTTAGCCGCCATTTGTGTTTGAACTGAACCAAGTATGCCATCATCAAGTGGTTCAGTTGTAGGTCTAGATGGATCTGTTTTAGGCCGAGGAGCATGTGGAATCAGGTCATACAAAGTACATGACTGGGAGTAAACCAAGTCTAGGTATTGAGCACAGCTAATAGCTTTCTCCTCAATAACAACACCTCCCATGGAAACATCTTTGGCAATAGGTGGTAGTAAATACTTTGTAAACAAATCAGCGAGTAACTGATCAGGAATAGAGCCCTTAATTAACCTTCATCTTCTTCTCCATTCATGAATGTGATCGAAGATATGAGTGGATGTGGTTTGGTGAAGTGAGGTTAAAAGGTCCGTACCTATTTCATATCAGATTAGCAATTGAAAGTGTGTCAAAAAGGCCATTGCTAGGGCATTAAAATCCCAAAAAGAGTGCTATGGTAACTCGATGTACCATTTTGTGACAATACAAGTGAGGGTTCTTTGAAAAAGGCTGTTCTAGTTGATTTTATCACACATGGTAGATCACGCATTTGTGGCCTTCCCTATCAATTTGCAGACTCTTTGGACCCCATGGACTATTTTTGTAACTTTTATGTTTCCAAGATAATCCCTTAAAACATCTGTTATTTTCCATACGCAACTTTTAAACCCTTTCTCATGTATATATGTAGATATGACCCTTAAACCCACGTACATCGAGATGTGTGCAAAAGGCCAAAGATTTTTGGAGTTTTCCTTGATGTGGATCCAAGTCAATTGTCTCTTGGCCTTCCATATGCCTTGAGATCGCTCGGATTTGACCTTCCATTACCCCATAGAAGCACTATATAAGTAACCCTTTGGATACATTGAAAGGAAGAGGAATTGAAGAGCAAGAAAACTATAGTCCATTGTTGCCGTAGCTTGCTTATACTTGAGTCTGCATCCCTTTGTCCCTTGGAACATTTGGTGTTCTTCCCAAGCTTGCCTTTGTTTGTGAGCTTGCTATCGAGAGATGGAGGATTGAGGTGGTCGAGGTCCAGGTGGAGGACTCAGTTTCTCCAGTTCGCAGATGTGCTGACAAAGGTTGTCACTCTTGTAATCTCTAATTTATATTAATAGAAATATATTTTCCTATCCAATGATGTGCATTTAAATGAATATTGAATCCATGGATGCTTTTAATTTCTTATACATTATTTATTATATATGCTAGAGTAGGTCTAACACCATTATATAGCATCATTGTCTTGTTTGCTGATTGTTGAGAGAGCAAATTGTTAACACAAGCGGTATTGGAAAAGCTCAACGGGGATCTACATCAACCATCCGAAATAAGGTATGTTTTGAGATCCTTTAGTGTTAGATGTTTTATTTCTCTTGCATATTGGGAAGGGATTGATTTCTGCAGTTACTCTGTCTGTTGTGGTACACCCCAAGCCATAGGAAGTTTTCTCTGTAACAGAATTGGTAACCATACTGGGGAGTTCCTAGTCATTTCCTTTGGGGGATTTTCGGCATTCATTGTTCTTGAATTGCTCTGATTTCTCTGTTTCTGAGTCAGGTCTGGGGGCATGTTTTCCTAGTAGTGTATTATAGGATTAAATTTTGTCTCATCTTGTCTATTTGCCTTCTTTTTTCTCTCTTTTTCTTCTTGTACGTGGGTTTTTCCTTCACAGTTGCGTGTACATGCGGGTTTTCTTGGAATAGGTGCGTATATATGCGGATTTTCTACAAGCAGTCATGTATGCCCTAATTTTTTCCTTTTTGGGGGAGATTAAGTGTTGCTGGGTGAGTTTGGATGATTTTCGAGTCTTCTTGGATGCTTCTGGAGTTTGTATACACCCTTGTTTTTTACCAAAGATGCTTTTTAGTTTAAATTTTTTAAAATGTTCTTGTCATTTCATTTTCTATTTTTTGTTTTGGGATTAGTGCATTAGGTCTCTTTTACCATGGTGCTTTGCTTGGGTGTTGTCTGGTAGTGCTTGCAGATTCTAGGGGTTGTAGAGTCATACTTTTGCTTTTTATCTCATTTAATTCAAAAAATACAAAAACATTTGCTTTTTGCATCATTATGCATTGTTTGCATTTTTGCATTTGCATGGTACTTGCATTAGATTTTCTTGGAGAGTATTAGTCAGATTTTCATATAATAATGATTGCATATGCATTTGAAGGAAAATTTTTCACTTCATGTAGTAGCATACCTTATTCTTCACTTGACATAGTGCATTTTCATTGATTGTTAGGTGTGCATTTTACTTCTTTTTGTGTCATAACATCATTAGTTGCACGAACATTTTCCCTTTTGAGTAATAAGACAATTAAAATCAACACATAATAAAATGAATTACACTCTTTTCTTTTATAGGGTGCACCAACAAGATTAGGTTTTAGGGTCGTGGAATAGTTCATTGTGAGTAAATTTCCAAGACCACTAAACAAAACATTTATGTGTCTGTTCAGGTGAGAGTGTGAAATTCCTTTATATAATTAGTGTTTCTCAGGATCCTCCTCTTACAAGGGAGTTAAGCACGAGGCAGTGTGAGTGGTTATGATTGGGATGACCTCTGGTTGTAACCGAGTAGCACTGGAGATATTTCTAGGATTGTATTCGTATATGGGGGCTCTTTCGAGAGTTTCGGGCTTTGATACCCTTCCCATACGATCAATCGCTCCTGCAACTGTCCTCCTGAGCATTGATTATATTGAACTAACATTAGTTTCCTTACCTAGGTTATCGAGGGGGTACTTCGTAGAGGTTATTCTGTAGGTGCCCTGGCCAGGTAGGGGTCAGACAACATAGTCACTATATGTGTTGAAGCTGAGAGCCACTATAATGGGTTATGAACCTCCATTTGTTGTGTATGGGAGTCTCAAGCCTCTCCTAGGTGAGACATACCTGCTTCATTTGGGAGCTCACATATCCTACCCTTGTTTGCTTGTGATTTGGATTTACATTTTCTGGGTGTATGCTCTATGCACTCTAGTTTTCCTAGGGTTTGTGTAATTAGATCAAGTCTTTTCATTTTTTGAGTCATTGTGGATTTGGGCGCGACATTTCGCTGTTCTCTTCGTTTAGCCGAAATTCCTCCTTCCATGTCGCCTCCTCCTTTGGGAGAGAGAAACAGACAGTCTAGGTGGACTACTTCTCACTTTGATTCCCACACTATGGGAGATCATGAGGATGATATTCTAGAGATGTCCTCTCCACCTCATGATGTTGGGGAGGAAGATCCTACTCTCATATATGATCCTTCACAAGAAATACCTTCACATTATGGTTATGATCCCTCATTCATAGGTCACTGGTATTGGTTACCAGGAAATGAGACTCATTATGAACCCACAAGCACTAGTCATGTTTGTTATGGCATGTCTGATATCCCTGCATCTGATCTGACACATCATGTTGCATCGAAAGTTGAACCTAGCACTACATCTAGGGGCACTCCTATTCCTTTCCATGCGGAGAGATTTGGGAGCACTAGTCACATTGAACCTTCCATCCCAATGGTGGAAGCAACTTCACATGTCCATCGTAGACCTAGTGTTAGTAATCAGATGAGGATACTGGAACTGAAATGAGTAACCATTGGGAACACCACTTACATTCCTTCACATGTCCCTTCATCCTCTAACCCTACTTCTTCGAATGCATTTTTGACAACCATTCCTACCCCTCATTCACGTGGTCCTTCAGGTTGGAATATTGCTACTAGCCATGTTTGTACTGCGATTGCTCGCATGGTAGTATCTCAGAGTCAAGTACCTCATGTTGTGTCAGGAGATCATATCCCTGTTTATGGATCATCTTATGGTCCATCTCAAGGAGTTCCCCATATCCCTAACTATGGACATTCTCATGGGACATCCCATGGGATACCTTATGGAGCTTCTCATGGATAGTCTTATGGACCACAATATGGAAAGAACTATCAACCCTATGGGTGTAGGTATCAACAACCTACTTACTTTTCCAATTATGGCTTTGTAGCACCGCATAATCAAGCTAAACCACATCATAATGCTTTCGTGCAGCCCTATACAGGTCAAATGGGAGGAGATTATTATGGCCAAGGCCATGGTATTTATAGCAATCAGCCTTACATGAACTAGAACTATCAAGGAGCGTGGCATAGACCGGATCAACCTAGGCTCCCTTTCCTCACAACATTGAACTTACCTGACTTATCGAGACTTATGAATGATCTGGTATCTCATGACCCTTCTTGGCCAGCCGTCCATAACAAGCTTCCTTCGGACATTCCCAATTTCAAGGTAAAAGCTGGAGAAGATCCTAGTGAGCATGTCACTACTTTTCACCTTTGGTGCTCTTCCAATTCCTTACATGAGGATTCAATCCATTTGAGGATATTTCAACACACCCTCACGGGGCTTGCAGCGAAATGGTATATAGAGTCACCAAGGGGGGAATTCGTTTTATTTGATGACCTTGCCATGAATTTCCTCAATCACTTTCAGCTACCCGTACATTACGATGTTGGTACTGAACTCTTGTCGACATTTCAGCAAGACAAAGCCACACATATCTTGGATCATATTCATAGATGAAAGCAGTTGATTAAATCCTTTATAACACCAAAATTTCTCCTTGAGTGGTTCTTCAAGTCGTTGTTACCTTACATCGCGAAGGATGTTTCTACATCTGGAGTCCAAAATGAGGAACAAGCAATCTTTAGGGCACAAGAGTTGGATTTGATCTATGCTCAATCCATACTTTTGTATGAGATTATACCTAATGCAAAATACTAATGCCCAAGCCTCTTAAAGCTATTCCATTGTCAAGGATTTGCGCCAAACTCCTTATGCAATGTCCACACTTGAAGTACTTCAAACTTGTCCTCCGCATAGGAGAGATTTGCTTTCTACTCTTGGGGTTGAGGATGATAACTCTTATTCCGTTATCAAATTTGAAAGCATGGGAATACAGCCTTGCTTTCCTTACTATGTATCTCTTTTGATTCATGTAGAATGTCTTAATATGACCATCAAACACACTGTTATTGATGAAGGCGCTGCTGCTTCCGTGATGTCTTTGTCATGTTGGAAGGGTTTGGGTTCTCCTGAGTTGTCTCAATACGCTACTATGTTGACATATTTTGATGGTAGATCATTTTGGCCGCACAAAATTCTTCCTTCTCTTAAGGTACAATTGGGAGGGAAGACCGTCGCGATCGAGGTTGAGGTGGTTGATACACCCCTTGACTACAATCTTCTGCTGGGCCAGAATTGGATGTATAGTATGCAAGTAGTAGCCTCTTCTCTCTTTCAAGTGGTATGCTTTCCATGTAATGGGAAGATCATTATGATTGATCAGACATCATTCTGTAATCTGAGTGTTAATGCATCATCAGGAGCTTCTATCCTGATTATCGATCATTCTCAGCTGACAACTGGGAGTGTGGGTGTGGGTATGTATCCGTCTCTTATGGGAACCTTTAGCTATCATGTAACCATTATTATGATTGGATCTAGTTTTCATGGGGCTTCATCCTTGTTGAATTCAGTGTCTTTTTGTACTACCCATATAGAAGATCCTTGGATTCTTCCTTCACCGATTCCTTCGATTGGACCTATCAAAATGGATGTGCCATTTGCTGCAACGATGGTGGGATATCAAGCAAATATTTGTCAAGCTGAAGAGCCTAGTCCTTCCTCTTCGCAGTTGGAGGAGGAGGACCTCTTTGTGCTACCTGCATGGGAAGTTGAGTCCTCTCATGACATGATTTCCTCGACTATGTTTTTCCATTGGATGAATCCATTATTGAGGACATGTCTGGGGTTGAGCTACCTTGGGAAGAATTACATCATCGATCATATTTTCTTCTTGAACTTGACCATTGTTGATTGCATGGGCAAACCCGGGTTTACTATAATTAATCAACAACACCCCAAACTCACTGGCCCTTTCGGCAACAGACCGCAAAGCGATCTGAAGTCTCACCCGAAGTGAATGTAATGGGTTGGCCAAGACTCAAGTGTCTTGGACCAGGTTCTGGACATCCTACTTCTTTCACCTTTTTCCTGTGTGCCACTAGGTCAACTAGCCCTGCGCATCGCACGTTCCCTTCTACTCGCAGCACTTTCTCCCAAGCGATGCTCAACCCCGCACCAGTTGCTCGGATTCCTCTCGCGTCGCACAACTTCCACTTGCAGCTTTCCAATCCTTACTACACCTCTGCGCACCGCAGAACACCCATCCTCTCCTCAACGCTAAGCCCTCAGCTCGCAGTGTCTCGCATCGCAGCTCCTCTGCCGATGCGATATCGCTTCTCTGCGATACCTTACCACTACGACTTTACGCTCTTAACGTTGATTGCGCCGATGTGCGATACTCTACTTCTCAGAAGTCTATTATGAGTAACTGGAAATTAGTGACAAACGTGAAATAGTCCCTTAAACAACCTACTGCAATACTTCGACTTATCCTTAGCTTATTGCAATATTATGAACGAAACAATACATACATTCGTTTACTGCCACTATCATTACATGCATAACAACTAGTAACAATAAGCAAATATAATCACATCCATTCAACACATAACACGTAGATTTAACGTCGTTCACCCCCGGGCTGGGAGCTACGTCCACCAAACTGTGCTTCTATTATATATCTTGAGGGAAGTTAGCACAGTTTGTTGCACTACCCTTGCAGCGCGAAGTTTCTCCTAGATCTCTCATATTCTCTTTATATCCCTTCCCTCTCTGTTCTCTCTGCAAATGATTACATACAGACTCAAATGACTCACAGACGACTATGTGTCTGGATCGTTACAATGCAGCCTGTCTGACTGATTCCTGAATCTACAAGACTATCAACTGATCAACTATCTACTGATTGATTAGCTACCCAACCAACCCTTTACAATACAAAAATGCAAGCTGTTATAGGCAGCCCGAAGGTCGTGCCATTACAACACTGTGGGCCTGTCCCAACAGTAAACCCATACCCTAAACAGTGACAGTCGGTCCTCTCTGTCCTTGAGGTAGCCGCTTCCCGTCACACCGCAGCTTTCTGTAGTCTTCCATGCTTCCCGATACTGACCATGGGTACTATGTACCGCTTCTCTTTCTGTCCTTCGCCTTCAATGCTTGAGCCTCGTTGCTCCTTCTTCTTTATGAGGGTCGCTGAGCCCTCCTGTCTTCCGCCGCTGCCTTCAATGCAGTGGTTGAGCTTTCTTCTCTCGGCCGCTCTGGTACCATTTCCTTCTTGACTTTTCTATCCCAAAAGTCATGGTTTCCAGCTCTGCTCTCCAGCTGGAAACGTGCTACACCGTCGTAGCTCTGCCCTGTCCTTTTTCCGCTAAACTTCTCTCTTTCCGCCAAAATTAGCAGCTTCTTCTGTAGCTACGGGGTCCTGCTCCAACAGTCCCCTAACACTTACTTGTGGCTCGCCCCGAGCCACTACCAGCAGGTGTTTCCTGTTGTAGCTTCTCCTTCGCCTTCTGCGAAGTTTTCTGCAACTTCATTCTTCATCACCTCGGCATGCTCTTGTGCCGAATCAAGCAAGGCTTGGTTGATATGGGAGTCCTCTGTTTGAGCAGCTTGCTCACGGACAGTAGTGAACTCCTTCACCTTCTGCTCCACTGCGTCAACTAACTCGGTGATTTGCTCCTGGAAGGGTTGAAGCAGGTCGGTGATGTGCAGCTCCTTTGTTCTCAATTGCTGGGCTTCCTGCTGTAATTGGTTCATTTCCTTTGTCTTCTTCATCCTCTGAAGAGCTGCTAAGCTCCTCATCTCTTCTTTCATTGCCGTCGTGGTGTTCTCTATCGCCTGGATGTTCCGCTGGATGTCCACTCGCTGAGGTGGCTCGTCTAGCTCGGACCATGCGCTCATCGCATCAGTCAGTACTGATGTTGCTTCGTTGATGCGGGACTGCATCTGCGCAGCGGTGAGTCTAAAATCCTCGATTCTCGCTCTCTGTTCTGACTGGGAGGTATCCCGTGCGCGAGCCTCCAGCTCAGCGATCTGCGCATCGTGATCTGCCTTCATCCTAGCCACTTCTTCGTCCATTTTAACAACGGTATCCTCCAGAGCCTTTGCTCTGTTGGCTACTTTCCTTAACTTTTGGGACGTATCTTCTGCGAACTCGATGTTACAGCTGGGTAATTCTAAAGCAATGTTCTGCAGCAGCTGAGATAGTGCCTGATCCCTTTCCTGATATGCTTCAAGCTCACCAACATTCTTCTGATAGCTGGTAGCCAGTGCTGCATTCTTTTGCTTGAGCTGCATATTATGCTTATAAGTCGTGAGCTCTCGGGTCTGGAGTTCTACACTTATCTGCTGTTCAATCATCTGCAACTGCTCAGTATGGAATTCCACCAGGTTGACCTCAATAGGTTGGTCAAACTGCACCGGTGGATCTTTCATCGCCGCAGGGAATCGGATGCTCCCTGGTGGAATCAACACAGTATTGAGTCGATCTTTTGCTAGACCGTCCTCGCGGGCTATCGACGATGTCGATGCGTCTCTGGCGGTTGCATTAGCCGGTGGGATGCGCACTGCGGCAGTCTTCTCTTGAAGTGCTTTTAGGTCTTGCTGTTTCTTTTCGACTGCACTCTGTATTTTCTCCTGCTGGTCCCTTATCGCATCCAATGTGTCCTTTAGTTCGTCAGATGTTCTTGTCGCAATGAGTTCAAAATCCTCATCTGTTAATGTGGCCTTGGAAGGTGGCTTTGTGGCCTTGTGGTTCTTCTTCTTCTTGGTAGTGGCCCCCTCTGTTGGCCCTTCTGCTGGTTTTTTCCTTTTTACTCCTGGTAACGGTGCTTCTGCCGTTCCTGCTGCTGAGGTGTCCATTTTGTCTTTGCCTTTTTCGCTTGAGCTGGTCTCCGCGGAACCTGGTGGTAGTGGGGTGGTGTCTTCATACTCTCACTGCCATTGGATATCAAAGCCTCTGATGACATTCTCAACATCTTGTGCTGTCATCCTGAACCAGCCCGGAGCCCAATCATCCCTTGTTGTCGTTTTCGGCCGCAGATAGATTCTATGGCTATCTGCCATGAAATTGAGCCTGCTATCATACAGGTCGACGGTTTCTTTGCTGAGCCGTGGTAATTCCGCGATAGTTGTCTTTAACAGGTTGTAATATTCGTGGAAGACCATGGAATTGACATGTTTCCTCGCTGGGCTGTTGGTGTCCCATAAGCTAGCATAGAGGAAACCCCTGGGCACTCCTCCTGGAATCTGTGGGAACTGTGTATTGGGGGGATCCTTCCAGCCCACGAATGCGCATAAGATAAGTAACCAGGAAAAGTGGAAAGGGTGGCTTGCCTGATCTTGGGCTGCCAAACAATCTTCCTGGAGCATATTCAATAGAAACAAGGACCAGTTAAACCGTTCTCCCTCCGTAACTTGTATCGCCAGGCTAATCACAGATCCTGTAACTTCCTTCGGTCGGACCTTGGTTAGCAATCTTCCCGCCAGCAGGCTGGCTGTAAATCTGAGTGTCTCGTTCTCGATGCTGCTGATATCATAAGCCCTGCCTCCTCTCTGTAACTTGTATTTCTTTACTAAGGCCGGTGGTAACTTCGAGTCCTTGGTCTTCCCTGATATCTGTAAGTCGGGGAGCTTACCAGTTTTGGACAGCCCGGTGATACGGTGGATCAAGTCGATGTTAAGGTCGACCTGACGGCCTAGCCAGAGATAGCCCCCGTGTATACACGAGAGTAGGACACGGACCACAGCATTGACCTCTGCACTACGTCCAAAGTGGGGTAACCTTAATAGGTTGAGCAGACCGGTGGGCTCAAGGACCTGGACATGTGGCATGGGAACCAATTCCTCTCTTGCTGTCCTCGGGTTCTGCTCATGTCTAAGATACTGGTCTGATTTGAAGTGAGGGTATGTCTTCCCATCTGCTAGGTTGTAATCTATGAATTTAACAGCAACAGCATATCCCACAAGGTCGTCATTTTCCTTAACTCGAGAATCTATTGGTGGGATAGGGACAGCAAGCTTACCGGTCTTGGAGAGTTTGACCTCCGGAGCGCCTTCGACTCGGGGAAAGAGGTAGTCTGCTTCACTCACTATATCTTCGTCCTGCTCCATATTGAATTCCTCTGGGAGCTGAGACTGACTCCTTGTCTGTGGTGGCGGTCTGGTCTGTGAAGAACCCGCCTGAACGTTCCTAACTGGTGTTGACATGGGAGCTGCCAGGCCAGTACGCTTGAATCTTTTCAGCAGCGCGTCCAGTGGTTCGTCCTCGGCCAGGAACCAGTCAGTGTGAGGCTGCGGGTTTGCAATAGCTGCAATATCTGGGAAACTCTATAGCTGATAATGGGATGGGCTCTATACAAGGAAGACTGAGTTGGCATGCTACAGTTTTTTGGCTCTGTGAAAATGTAGTCCTTCCGACTAATAATGTCTACTTTTTATGTCATGGCGGACAGTCCCGGACGCAACGGTCATCTAGACTGAGCTCGTTGGTCGTATTAATTGCATGGACAAGACCACACCGGTTACCCGATCCTTAATAAATGCAAAAATCCGATCAAATTTCCCTCGAAGTATGTGTACCGGCGCCAGTCTCGTCAAAGATTTTGTCAAATCTTAGAAACTTAATGAGGCCTGCCGCCAAATCTACGGAAATGGATACCGGTCATTTCCTCCTTAACTCCCTGTCAGACCGTGACGGGACGGTCCACGGCTAGTTCCCAAACTGGATACGTGGCCTGGTGACACGTCACCTTGCTGCGATGTAACCTCCCTGTCACTTGCGCAAAAATTATTATTATTATTATTATTATTAATTTTTTTTTTTTTTTTGAATCGCACCGATGCGATTCCCTCCTGACTAGACTGTCTGCCGGTGTAGACTAGTTCCTGGTGCGATGCCTCCTTTCAACTACACTGGGAATCTGCACTTGTATCAACTGTTCATGCTAAGACGGAGAGGTGGGGAGGTTGGCACTGTAGGGCTTAAGCCTACTGCCATTAATCCATGTGGGAAGAAGCTCCCCGTTCAGCTGGCTGAGTTGAGTAGCACCTCCTTCTGTGACTTGCTGTATCTGATATGGCCCCAGCCAATGTGTTTTGAACTTCCCTGGAAACTTCAGAAATTTGCTGTCATATAGGAGCACTAGGTCTCCGATCTGAAAAGTCTTGTTCTTAATGTGGCTATAATGCCATGCTTTTTCTCGTGCTTTCTGCACTGTCTGATGGAATCCGGCTATAAACCTGTCTTCTTCCAAGCTAAGCAGCTGTGCTAACCGTTCCTCGACCGTGGCTATATCAGTCATCTCGGTAATCTGAGCGACTCTTAGGCTAGGAAGAATATACTCCATAGGCATAACAGCCTCCTGGCCATATACCAAGCTGAAAGGTGCGTGTCCCGTAAGTTTCTTGCAGGTGGTCCTATATGCCCACAGCACAGCGTTAACTCTGAGGTCCCAGTCATTCGTTTGGTTATTGCAGATCTTTGTGAGAGCATTTTCTAAGATCTTGTTGAAGGCCTCCACCGTACCATTAGCTTGTGGGTGGTAGGGGGTGCTCTTATAGTGCTGAATCTGGAATTCTTCTGTTAATGCCTCAATAGTGCTGTTCAGGAAGTGTGTGCCTTGGTCACTCATCAAAATTACTGGGCATCCAAACCTGCTGATGATGTTTTCAAAAAGGAACTGTGCAGCTGTAGCGGCATCACAATTTCTCACTGCCTTGGCCTCTTCCCATCTGGTAAGGTATTCTGTTCCAGTGATGATGTATCTCGCACCTGTGCGCTTTCCGGGTGAGTTGATTGGTCCCACAAAATCAATAGCCCATTTGTCGAATGCGCGCAGTGTGACCTGCGGTCCCAGCGGCATTTCATCGCGGTGCGAGGGTTTTCCTACCCTTTGGCAGATATCGCAGCATCTGCAGAAGTCCTTTGTGTCTTTATGCAGTGTAGGCCACCACAAGCCTGCGTCTAAGATTTTCTGCGCAGTCGGTTTTCCTGCGTAATGTCCTCCTGCGGTTCCTGAATGAGCCTCTTTGATAATAGTGTCTTTCTCATGTGGCATCACACATCTGCGCAGAACTTCATCTGGGCCTAACTTGTATAGACATCCTGCAATGAGGGTGAAGTCTGCTGCCTTAACAACCAACTACTTCTTTTGCTGTTTAGTAAAGTCGTCAGGTGCTACTCCTGTGGTGAGGAAGTGCATAATGTCGGCATAGTACTCGTCTGCAATCTGTATGGAAAACAACAGCGCATCTGGCAGATTGTCTTCTAGGTTACTGGGCTCTTCTCTTGAGTCTAGCCGTGACAGGTGATCGGGTCCTGCGTTTAGTCTGCCTGGTTTCACAATGATTTCGAAGTCATACTCCTGGAAGAGGAGTAACCATCTGCATATTCTCCCCCCTAACACTGGTTTATTGACTAAGTACTTTAATGCGGAATGGTCAGGAAACATTTTAAATGAGGCGCCCAGTAGATAGTGCCTGAACTTTTGTAGCGCATATACCATAGCTAGACCCTCCCTTTCTGTTGTGGTGTATTTTTTTTCTGCCGTGGATAGCTTTCTGCTGGAATATGCAATGGGATGGTCAAGGTCCCCTTCTCCTGGCTGGGTTAAGATGACTCCCAATGCGACGCCAGAGGCATCCACATGTACATGGAAAGGCTTAGTCCAATCCAGGAATACTAGGATGGGTGCTGTAACCATTTTCTCCTTAAGGATGTCTAGGCTCTTCTGGCATTCCTCGTTCCATAGGAATTTTACATCCTTTTTTAGCAGTTTCTCCATCGGCGCTGTAATCTTTGCGT
>LPNX010003526.1:209291-219571 GCA_001517045.1 Pseudotsuga menziesii
CAAAATATTTAAGGCTTTGGTTGAAAACCAGTGTGGAAGGAAACTCAAGGTCCTCAGATTTGAAAATGGTGGTGAGTATGTCAAGTCTGAGTTTATTAAATATTGTGGTGGGCCGAAGCTATCAACTATGCAGCCTATATCCAGAATAGGGTTCCTCACAAACAGCTTGATGGCATGACACCTTTCGAAGCATGGAGTGGGCACAAGCCAGATGTGACCCATTTCAGGACTTTTGGCTCAAAGGCATGGGCTAGAATCCCGACAGAGAAGAGGAAGGATTTGCAGCCCCAAAGCCAATAGTGTCTTTTTGTTGGATACTCTGAAGACTCAAAAGGGTACAATTTGATAAATTTGAGCACAAACAAAGCCTTCATTGAAAGGTGTGTTCAGTTTGAAGAAGAACCCCTTGCAGAAGTGGAAATTGGTGAAGCCTCTTCACCACCTGAACCTCAAGAAGTAAGTAAAGAGTTTGTTGAACATGCTGATTCTAATTTGTCTGATGGAGATGAGTTTATTGCAGACCCAAACAGCCCCACAAGGCCTAAATGGGCAGCCAAGACACTACATGCAGCAGGTGAGCTAGCTGGGGATCCCAATGACCCAAGGAGGACTAGATCTCAATTTGAGAGTGGTCTGTGCATGAAGGATCCTATGTTTACTGAAAAATACTATTTGATGGTGGATTTTGATCCTCAAACATATGAAGAAGCATCAGGAGATCCAATATGGCAAGCTTCCATGAAGGAGGAGTTCATCTCACTCCAGAAGAGCAACACATGGGAGCTAGTGGATCTTCCTCCAGGGAGAAAACTAGTACAGTGTAAGTGGGTCTATAAGACCAAATTTGCTGCTGATGGTTCACCACTGAAGTACAAGGCTATATTGGTAGCTAAAGGCTACTCACAGGTTCATGGCATCGATTACAATGAGACCTTTGCCCCAGTGGCAAAGATGGATTCCATAAGGCTAGCTCT
Organism: Pseudotsuga menziesii; assembly: GCA_001517045.1. Lineage (NCBI taxonomy): Eukaryota > Viridiplantae > Streptophyta > Pinopsida > Pinales > Pinaceae > Pseudotsuga > Pseudotsuga menziesii. The sequence goes on from LPNX010003526.1 coordinate 210,266, forward strand.
AGCCATTGCAGCCTCAAGGCAATGGGAGGTACATCACATGGATGTAAAATGTGCCTTTCTGAATGGAGATCTCACTGAGGAGATATATATGCAGCAGCCTCAAGGTTTTTCTACTAACCCTTCTCTTGTGTGCAGGTTGAGAAAGTCATTGTATGGGCTAAAGCAAGCCCCCAGGGCTTGGTATGCCAAGATAGATAGCTTCTTGCTATCTCTGAATTTTGTTCAGTGAAAATCAGATCCAAATGCCTATTTGAAGTCTGTTAATGGTTCATTAATGATCATTGTGTTATATGTTGATGACCTCCTCATTACAGGAAGCTCATAGGCTGAGATTGCTTCCTTAAAGGGAGTTATGAACCAAGCCTTCTCCATGACAGATTTGGGGCTCTTAAGTCAATTTCTGGGGCTTGAGATTTCTCAAAACAAAGCTGGAATAAAGGTGCACCAGTCCAATTATGCCTTGGATTTTCTGATCAAATTCAGAATGCAAGACTGCAAAGCAAGCAAAACTCCTTTCCTTTCAGGAGTGAAGCTGGAGGAAGATGATTCTCCACCGATGGTAAACAATACACTGTATAGACAATTGATTGGATGTTTATTGTATTTGACACATACTCGACCTGATATTTGTTATGCAGTAAGTGTGGCTTCTAGATTCATGGATCAGCCTCATGAGATCCATTGGAAAGCAGCCAAAAGGATCCTTAACTTTGTTCAGGGAACAAGGACACATGGGATCTTCTATAAGGAAAAATCTGATCTTGATTTTATTGGATTTACTGACAGTGATTGGGCAGGTGATAGTACAGACAGAAATTCCACTTCAGGGTATGTGTTCATGCTTCCAAAAGGGACAATTAGCTGGTCAACCAAGAAACAGAGTGCCATTGCACTCTCATCTACAGAAGCTGAGTACAGAGGAGTTGTTAATGCAGCAACTTAGTGTTTATGGTTGCAGGGTTTACTTGGAGAGTGTGGTTTCGAACCTGAGTACTCAACTACTATCTACTGTGATAACCAGAGTACCATTGAAATATGCAAAGATCTAGTTCAGAAGCAGAGAACCAGACACATTGAGATTCACATGCACTACATCAGAGAGCTTGTGCATGATGGCACCATTCACCTACTCTTCTGTTCATCTTCAGAACAAGTAGCTAATATCTTCACTAAAGAATTTTATGAGAAGACCTTCAGCAATCTCAAATCACTGCTGGGGATTGCTGATCATGCTGTAAAGGCATGAGTGGAGACAATATTCTACAATTTTGTTTTACAGTCCATGTTTAAGGGAGGATTTTCCCAAGTTGGTTTTGCCTCTTTCCTTGGTTCATATGGACTTGCAGTATGTAAAAGGGTGACTAAGCCTTGTTGCTAGGCCCTATATTTTTGACTTATTACTCATAAAGTCAGGCTTAAGGGGGGTGTTATAATAATCAAACCCATAGTATTACCCACTTAGACATTAATTCATTTATTTTTGTCTTATTTGCCTAGTTCATGAGTCCCACCATGTGCAAGTTTCTAATTGCCTATCCATAGAGGTAAAAATTGCCATCTTTGACTCATGTAGCACTTGGAAAATCCTTAGGAATAAAATCTGCTTTATTCCTAGCCTCCTAGGCACCCTTCTGCTTTTTCTGCTTTATTGCCTGCTTTTTCAGTGTTTTAAGGCACATAGGAAAGCAAGACTAGGTGAGGTGAACTTGTTTTTTGCCCCTTTCATCCTCCACTCTTTCCTCCATGCAAAAGCATGTATGATCTGCCATTCCACCACTCATTATCTTTCCCATGCGCCCTTGCCAATTCGTGAGCCTCATGAGAGATTTGGGATTAGCTTTTTACACCTATGGGGGATTTGCCTATTTTGGGTAAGCCTGCTTTATGCTAGTTTTGGATGCCTCCTTATGCATTCGATCTCTTGATGTATTCTATATATTCAACAACCTATGTTATTACAGGGTTGGCTATTGTACACTCGGTTAATATAATTTTGTGTTACAGCTCCATATTCAGTCTCCATTGTTAGCAATTTTGCATGATCAATTGATAATTGTTGTGGGTAAAATTAATCTACTGCTGGCCTGAATTTCTACATGCAATGTACTCATCAATAGTCAATCCACCTCTTAGTCTATGATATCGGAGATTTACCACCTCTCCTCGTCAGGATAAACCAGTGATAAAGTATATGTCCTCAAATTCTATGCTAAGAGACATCCCTTCAATGTGAAAACTCTCAGATTCTGGATCCCAGTAATCCACTAACATTGCAAGAGTATTGGTTTGGCCCTCAGGCTGCCAAGACACCAAAACTTATACAAACCACACGCATGTAATGCTTGTTGGGCCATTAAATCACCTTGTACAGCCTCTTCCACATCACCGTGTTCCCTCTCCCTCCATTCTAAAACCATGCTGCACAAAAAACAAGATTTTTGATTATTATTTTCCCTTGAAAACCTCATTCATGGCCTCATACATGATTGTTTGCAAAACAATTGCATATGTACACGTTTTTGGGTGTTTTTTCTGCGTATGGCCAACCCTATACACGGAATAAACCCCGATACCTACATGGGCCAAAATGCACAACTCAGGATGTCCTAGAAAATTAAATGGACAATGAAAGCTAAAAAAATTTACATGAAATAGGAAGAGGAGGACATGATAAGTTACCTAGATCAAGCGGTGTCGAATTTCTCCGGACGATGCTCCCGGAATTCGCGTTGGAAGTTTTGAGCTCAAATGGGTAAAAATTTCAAATGATATGGAATTTTAAATTTTTTTACTATTTATAGAAAATTTTTGAAATTTTTTACCCACTTTCTATAGTTTTGACCATTTCTGACCATTTTGGACCGTTTTGAACTAATTTTATGATGTAGGAGTCCATTTTGAGCATGGTTTGACTGTGGGTTTGACCCGTTCATGTTGATTTCAGGTATTGTGTCTAAACTGGCATATAGGTTAGGTTTTACATCCATTTTCACTTTGCATGACCATATGACCATTTCATTATAACCTTAGGTACAAACCCATTCTATCTTGTCACGGAACCTTCTTGTTGCTTTTAGAAGTGACATGATGTGAGTGGTAGAGCTTGACCATACATGGGTACCCTAGTTTTCTCCTGTTTTGCATTTGGTACCCATGCCAACATTTTTCCTTTACGGTGTGGGAGTCCTTTGTATAGTATCACCTTGACTTTGCGTGAGAGCTTCAGACTCCTCTTGATCTTTTTTGCTGGCCTGTTCTCCAGGACTCCCTTATGTGAACTTGTAATTGCATTATCATGAGTTTTTCTTGCCTTATTGAGCCTTATGTCGACTTCCTTGACTTTGATTATCAGCCATATAGCCCGAGCTTGTCTCATGTCTAGCCAAGCAGAGCCATTATATATCTTTTGCAGCTTGATTCCCCATTTTTACCGAGAGGGGACTTTTCCCCGAGTGTCATTATCCTACACATGTTTCCTTGCATTGAGCATAGGTATATTCCACTGCTTGGAACTAGTTTGTTTGCCCCTTGACACTCGTCTCCTCCTATTTTGTAACTATAAAGCACTTTTATTCTTTTTTAAGCTTTTCAAAATATTTGAAAAAGTCCAAAAACAAAATAAAAAAACCAAAAAATATGGACAGGAAAAGATGTTATCTTTGGCAGCAGTCGATTCGTGTCACCTTTGAATAGAGCACTGTATATCACATCTGTTGGTTGGGTTAATAGTTTGACTTTAGGAGATGTACTCGTTTCTATGAGTTTATCTCCACCGACTGTTTAAGCTTCCAGTCCCTATGGAGCCTCTATCGATGCCTCCTGTGTCAGAGAGATGTCCCAGTTTTGTATATCGAGTCTATGCCACCTACATTCAGTCACCATTTTCCTTTATGCTCTTGTTCGAAGGAAGTTGAATCCTAAGTCGGCCATTCCTCAATTTTCTTGACTCTGCTTGTCGGTCATTCCCGGTACTTGTCCTAGTTTGTGCACATTATGATCGATTCCTTCCACATTATACAACTTTGCTGATTACCTCGTGTTGGATGATGGGGGATGCCTTAATTCCCTCCTTCTAGTGGATTTCATCCCATCGAATTCAGATCATTTATTCTAGGATAGGAGTCTAGAGTCATTTTGAGTGCCTTGAGACTTGTAGTCATTAGTGGCAGGTTCTCTCGCCATCGACAGTTTTGGGAATACATCAATGTCCCCTGATCGATGGATTCTTTCAAGTGTTCTACCTCAACACATTTAGTCACACTTGTTAGATTGCACTCTATAAGTACCTTGATTCCCATTTTCATTATCGGTGGGTGATCTCGCATCTGTTAACGGTATACATCAATGATCGATAATCAGACGATGGACTACTATATTCAACCTCAACACCTTTATTCACATAGTAGGACATGTACTCGTAGCAATTTGTGTAGAAGACTTTCCAGATTGGTGGCATTTCCTATATGCTATCTCCTTGATCATGCCAGTGTTCATGAAATTTTAGCTCTCGTGACTTGATTCCAGTGTATGTTAGATATCTTCAGCCATTATGGAGATCTTGATCCATTGTATATCTTCAGCTTTCATGGAGATCATGATCCTTTGTATATCTTCATCATGGATATTCTAATCTATCTATATTGTATGTGGCGATGACCACACATATCATATTTTGTATCATGCCTATTCATGGCCATTGTACTCTTATGTATCTGGGACTATTGTATGTACTTGCAGTCCTATGCAAAGATATTTGTACTATATTATTGGATGAATGGTTCTTCCACCTAGTTCTTCATCGATCCACTTTTGGGATGGAATTATAATGTATTTTGGCCATCGTATCACCCCTCTAACCTCACACATTAGGGGGCATCTATTACACCTAATTTTACCACACATGGTAGATCACACATTTATGGCCTTCCCTATCCCTCTGCAAACTCTTTGGACCCCATGGACTATTTTTGTACCTTTTATGTTTCCAGTATCATCCCTAAAAACATCTCTTATTTTCCATACATGACTTTTAAACCCTTTCTTGCATATATACGTGGATATGACCCTTAAACCCACCTACATCGGGATGTGTGCAAAAGCCAAAAGATTTTTGGAGTTTTCCTTGATGTGGATCCGAGTCACTTGTCTCTTGGCCTTCCATATGCCTTGAGATAGCTTGGATTTGACCTTCCATTACCCCATTAAAACACTATATAAGGAACCCTTTAGATACATTGAAAGGTAGAGGAATTGAAGAGAAAGAAAACTATAGTCCATTGTTGTTGTAGCTTGCTTATACTTGAGTCTGCATCCCTTTGTCCCTTGGAACACTAGGTGTTCTTCCCAAGATTTCCTTTGTTTGTGAGCTTTCTATCGAGAGATGGAGGATTGAGGTGGTGGAGGCCCAGGTGGAGGACTCAGTTTCTCCGGTTCGCAGACGTGCTGACGGAGGTTGTCATTCTTTTAATCTCTAATTTATATTAATAGAAATATCTTTTCCTATCCAATGATGTGCATTTAAATGAATATTGAATCCATGTATTGTTTTAATTGCTTATATATGCTAGAGTAGGTCTAACACTATTATATAGTATGCTTGTCTTGTGTGCTAATTGTTGAGAGAGAAAATTGTTAACACAAGCGGGATTGGAAAAGCTCAACGAGGATCTACATCAACCATCCGAAATAAGGCATGTTTCGAGATATTTAGTGTTAGATGTTTTATTTCTCTTACATATTGGGAAGGGATTGATTTTTGTGGTTACTCTATCTATTGTGGTACACCCCAAGCCATAGGAATTTTTCTCTGTAACAAAGGCGTAGATGGATTGAACCGTCCATCAAAGAATTGGATGAACACCATAAGTGAAATGTCATCACATGGATTTTTGGATCTTCACCGGGTTTACCATCAAACTTAGGTATATCGGAAGGAAACTTTACAGGAATGGCAAGCCAAGAGAGGTCATGATGGATTGGGTCATTTATCAATCTGGACAAGTCTGGCAGATCTAAAGTAGCCAGAAATGGTAGTTGTTGATTTGGTTGTGGATACTAGTAGTACTGATAGGGAATTTGCTGACCAGTAGGACCATAGGAATATTGATAGATGGGTATGGATTATGGCCCTGAAACTTGTTGAAAAGGTTGTTGGTTCCTAGAATTTTCATAGGGAGGTGGGCCTCTCAAGGGAGGGGGTCCTCCAGAAGGTGGTGGTGGTGGTGGTCCTCTAGGTGGTGGTGGTGGTGGTCCTCCACCTCCAGGCGGTGGTGGTGGGCCTCCGAGTTGTGGTCCTTGAAATGGTCCACCAGGTCCTCCAAGACCTCTAGGACCTCCAGGTCCTCCGGGTCCTTTAGGTCCTCCAGGTCCACGTGGTGGTACTCCAAGAGGGGGGCCACTATATCCTCCAGTAGTATTAACAAAATTTCCTCCATATGATGAAACATTGGGCCAATTAGGTTGTCCCCAAGGTACAAAATAATTTTTGGGGTAGGGAATTCCAGGATAAATAACTGCTGGAGGTGGTTGTTGATAATCTTGATTAACTGTAGGTGGCTGAGTTCCTTGATAAGTATATCCCCAAGAAGATGGGTTATTGACAGGTTGCACCCCTAAGGGTTGGCCTGAACTGGATGGAGTGGGAATACAATTGGTATTAGTAGGAGGGATGACTACTGTAGGTTGTGCTACAGCTGCAACTTGTCCTGAACTAGCAATAATTCCACTAACAGATGACGTAACTTGCGCCGGGGGTTGCCCCCCGGTGTTAGAATGTGCTGACATAACTTGATTTGTGGATTTCCCACCAACCATAACTAGTATGGAAGGCCTAGTAACAGGGTCAGGATGCGAGATTGTAGGATTGTCATTTAGATCTATATTACTTTGAATTGGAATTTCTTCAATAGGTCCTAACACTTGAGCTAGTGAACGATATCCTTCAGACCATGGATTACGAGAAGTCTCACCATAGGTTGGACGACCTTCAAAAGAAGTTTTAATTTTAGTTTCAGGCCAAGGGTCTATATTATGGGGTAACCATGCCGACAAAGTTTCATAATGAGACACACATGGAGGAATAATTCTTTCTACTCTCTCTGAAAAGTTATGAGATCGATCGAGAGATGCATTAATTCTTCTCTGTTCATCCTCTCCTAAAGAAGGATTTCCTGGTGAAGGCCTAATAACCTCAAATTTAGCATTATCTTGGCCCATAGAATTCCTCCAAAAAGGAGAATCGAGACCATAATATGGTGGGGTGATACTATCAACATGACCTTCTAATGGCAGATGTATAGAAACATTAGCTGCAGGAGGGAGTTAAACCAAAGGATTTGTAAAAACAGTGAATTCTTTTCTGATTTCACTAGCTAGGGTAGTCACTATAGGAACATTAGTAGAAGCTGGTTGTTCCAAGGTTATCCCTTCTTATTCTTCGACGGTAGTAGTATAGTCAGGAGATAAACCATGCAATCTACGAGATTGTCGTCTCGCAAGTTGCTCAGCCATGGTGGTGGCCAAAGTTACCCAATCTAGGTCAAAAAGGGGAAAAGGACACAAACAAAACCTACACAGAACTAAAGGTCATAAGCATACTTAAATTATAGGATGGGTTCAGAATAGCCGGTATCTCACTAGGATTATCAAGTAGGTTCAACTTGTGATATACCACAGGGGTACGTGCATAGTAATCACCCTAGATGTTGTTTTCATTGTATTGCTCCACACAAAATGGCCAAAGGGATTTTTTCAGATGGTCAAGGTATCCTAGTGGGGTCTCCCGATATACACAAGGTATGTGGGAGCTCAAATTGGTTGTAGTGATGTCTAATGCACAACTGTTCACAAGGGGCCTTTTGATATACAATTGAGTACGTGAGGTACCTTTCTATATACCTCAAGGGTACGTGAAAGTCCGTTGGATATACCGATGGTACGTGGAAGAACCGCGTGAGTCACAGGTTGTAGTGTGGACAAATAATGATAGCTGCTACGCTTAACGATGCCCGAACATGTCACTAACCTATCACTCAAGTTTCTATACAATTTTAGACCTAAATATACTGTTAATTTTATCTGGATGGTTAGGTGAATGTTTGTGGAATGTTATCTCCAATAATGCAAATTAATCTAGATGTAGATGCACTTTTTGACTTTGATGAGAACTAACTAGGGTAAGGAAGGAAAATTTTTCTTTTCTTTTCAACAATATACCATAAGAAATTTGTTTTCGACAATAAACAAGATCCAATAAAGAAATACAAAGGAAGTCCTTTCAAAACACAAAATCTCTTTCAAACAAGCACTCTAAAGTTTCTGAAAATGACAGAGAGAAAACTAAGCCTCTAATGTGCATGCAAAGCCAATTTTTGCTACAATGTCAATAAGACCTATTTTCCTGAATCATTCATGCAAATGAAAAAAACAAACAATTTTCGCAAGCATAAACAAAAAAATAAAATGATTCTTTTTGTATTTTTCTAGAAAATATGAGGCATACAAAGCAACCTTTTCTACAAAAGAAACTAATCTTCTAGGAAGAGGTGTTATCAACCCAAATGGCACTTCTCTGTCTGAGTGCCGACATTTCATATGTTGGCACAAAAAAGGACATTTATGGATTGAATATTGCCTAAAACACTATAGATGGGCATGTTATGAAATACTTTCACTATCCATCCAACTTGTCATTTTTACATTTTCATATGTCAATTGATGTACGTGACTTTTCCTATAAGCAACTCGCGTACATACGCGACGTTTCCTACAGCATATCACATATTGTACACGAGTATTGTCATTGCAACTCGTGTATAATATATATGTGGGTTTCCCTTATAGCAACTCGTGTGTTATACGCGGGTTGCTAGTATTAATACTCGCGCACTCCTTCCTTTGACATTAAAAATAATAAATCGCGATTAATGGAGATGTGTTAAGCCCTAATCAATACGTATCTTAACTGTCTCAACCTCCTCAACCTTTGAAACTGCTCTATTTCACTGACTATAAATAGAGGCCTTGGGGAGGGCATTAACATATATACTTGAAGAGCAAAGTTATGCTGGTGGTATCTATTTAGAAGTCTTTGGAGCAGTAGAACTCAAAATGCTTTCATTACAGAGGAGTCCTTGTTTCAGGTGTTGGGTTGTAACCTTATCTCATTCACTATTGTTAATAAAGAGAATCCTTATTCCAAATGTTTCTTGAATATCTTTCATGTATCATGGTTTGATGAATATTTATGATTAAGCACTCTATATATTGTTTATCTAACTTGTCATATATACATGTATAAGTTTGCAC
>LPNX010003526.1:219712-244515 GCA_001517045.1 Pseudotsuga menziesii
TACAGGTGAAGGAGGTGCATCCTTGAAAGCTTTGGAGGAGAAGCAGAGTGGGGGAAGACAAAGTTTGGATCAACCATCGTTAATTGGATGAGTACATTTTATCTTCCTATTTCCTTTCTGTACTTTAAAGCTGATCATCTGCAATTTTTAAGAGTACGTTGGTAACCCCAGACCTTCGGTTATAAGGTGTTTATTCCTAAACAAGAGAACTGGTGACTCCACTGGGGATCCCAGACTACTGTAGGTTATTTCTGTTACCTTTGACCAGTCTTTGCCTTGAGTTTGTGTGTGGTATCTTGTCCTGGTTCATGCTTAGCATAGAGTTTGAAGGCCTTGTGAATTTTCATATTTTTTAGAAAATTTTGTACCTATACACGGGTTTCTCTTGCATACAGTCGTGTACAGAGGCCTGCGTATGTGGGTTTCTCTCTAGGACATTCACGTACAGTACGCGAGTTTCCCTTATACACAGTCGTGTACAAGCCTTGGAATAGGAATTTTTGGGCTAGGGTTTGGTTGTCCATATCCCTCTCTAATTTTTGTTTGCTGGTTGGTCTTCCTTATAAGCACTATGCTGTTAGTCTGATGACCTTGTTGGCCACACCTTGTGCTTTCCTGTAAAGCCCTTGAGTTCTCTTGTTTGGATTTTCATTCTGTTTTCAATTTTGAAGTGGATTTGCCTATTTGGGTTATAGGTTTAAGTGTTGTTTTTCTGAAGCAATGATCAGGTTTCCAGGCATTGTCTATCCCAGTCTATTTTCGAGTAGTGATTGGTGTGCCACTTACCTTTGTGTGATTTCAGTGTCTTCTTTACATTGTGTCCGCCCAAGCTAGGGTTTCGAGTCTTCCTTAGGTGGTTGATTTCTTGGTCTTTATAATCTGTTTACTTCGCTTTGCTTACTTTATACAGTTTGTTAAATTCAAGCATACTCGAGTTTTTGTGCATTTTCGGGGCATAAGTAGTCTTTGAGCATTTTAAAAAGTGAAGAGAAAAACATTGTTAAAGCTTTTTGCATTTGTTTTTGCATAGAGTAGTTTTATTTTTTAGTTTTAAAATATAATCTCAAAACTACAAAAATATAGTCTTAGTATTCTCTTTATCGTTGCATTTGTTCATCAATTTATATTTACAAAAAGAAAAAGAAGTTTGTTTTAGTAGTGGTAATTTTCTTTGAAAAATACACCTTTGATTTTTTTTATTTCTTATCGAGTCAAAAACACCATAGTCCATCACTCCACTTCCTTCCATGTAAGAAACAACCCTTAAAATGAACGCAATAATTAAAATTTATTAGTAATTTTTATTTTCTAGGGCCATTCACCTACTAGCTTAGGATATACTTATGGGATAGGAAGTGTAAACTTCCCATAATTTTTAAAATTCAGACACAGTGGACCATTCAATAGGTAAATCCTTATCTTTATCAATTGTATCTGGGAAGCTCCTCTCAAAAGGGAGTCAAGCATGAGTTTGCATGGAGGCATTGGACTGAGGAGATAACCATCTGATTCCTTGTCAAAACGTAAATCAAGACTTTTACGCATCTGGGGATTATGTCCTAGACAGAGTTTCAAGCTCAGCTACCCTTCCCATGCGTACAAGTCAGGCTTGCGACTGTCCCCCCAGACTGTTGGTATAGCTAAGGTAGCCTTTAGTCTCTTAACATCTAGGGTTCATACCTAGGTAAACTGAAAGGCCATTTCTGGTTCACCTTGGACGGGCTTGGAAGGTAACCCTTGTTGAAAGTGTAGGAGGGCGGTGGGTGATTCCTCCGCTTGTGCCTAAGAAGCACTTCAAGGATGCCAATTAACTGTTCTTCAACTTTCTTCAAGAAAGCATATCTTTACCCTTGTTGACTGTTTAAGACTTTAAGAAATTTCACAGTGTTTGCTCTGTGGTTGTATGTGTTTAGTTGACCTTAGGGTTAGATTTGTCAAATTTACAATGGTGGAGGAACAACCTATAAGAAGGTCATGAAGGTTGCAAAACCTTCCTCCTCTCATCACATTGGAACCTCCACCTCCACCCCAAAGGCGGAGACTGGACACGGAAGGTTCATTTGAATTGGTAGGAGTAAGTGAAGTTCCAAGTGAACCAACACTTATAGCTAACTATTTTGATTTTAATATAGTTGAGATAGAAGACTTCCAGGATGATGAGTTTGTGAGAAACTTTAACACACCCTTGACTAATTTAAACGATCCTGTTATCGTCCAAGTTAGATCGTTGATTCACCTGTTTTAGGTATCCCTGTGGGAAGGATTATGTCTACCACGGGAGAGAGTTATTTTTTTTTCACCTCAGCCGTTCCGGCAGAAGGGGTGCTACCTCCCCGGGTTAGTACCCCTAGATCTAGCATACCTACTATGCCATTGACTCCAGCAAGCCGAGTGGTCCAATTGTCGGTTCACGTAAGCTTAGCAGGTGCTTCTGGTGACACGGTTATTGGGATTCCTAGTATACCTAGTGTTCCTTCCTACTTCACATACGCTGCCTAGAGTGGTCTAGTAGGATCCTCAGCTTTTGTCCAAGTATCTCCTTAGAATGGGGGGCACATTCCCCCATCCACTCCATACGTAGGCCCATCACCTTCTTATGTAGGAGTGTATTTTGGAAATAATACCTCTTATGGGAAAAGTTTTCAAACTCTGGTCTCGGCCCCATTTACGAGCTCTCCCTTTTCGTTGTTTAGCTGAGGGATACCTGCTCCTATTTTTTAGACCCTAGTTTCGACTGGGATGGCGTGAAAATCTTATACTACACCTCCCACTCACAATCCTATGGCTTATGGATGGAATCGGTTTCAAAGTAATCCATCCACTTCGCAACTAGTGGCAGGGGGCAACCCCAACTTTACTTATGGGCATTCGGGGGAAGGCCCCTCTAATCCCCAGACTGGCACTTTTAGTGCCCCGGTGCGACCCAAGCTTTCGTTCCTAGCAACGTTAAACTTGATAGACTTTTCTAAGTTAATGAACGACTCGGTGAGGCATGACCCCTCGTGGCCACCTGTTCCCACCAAATTGCCATCAGACATCCCTAAATTTGAGGGCAAAGTTGGTGAAGATCCTGGGGCTCATGCCACCACATTTCATTTATGGTGTTCTTCGAATTCACTGAATGAAGATTCAGTTAGGTTGAGGCTGTTCCAAAGAACCTTAACAAGTACTGCAGCAAAATGGTACATTGAGTTTCCTTTTTCCACGTTCAGTAGTGTTTTGGACTTGGCTAGTGCATTCCTTAGCCACTTTCAGCTTCCGGTTCAATATGATTTCGGAACAAACTTGTTATCTACCTTTAGGCAAAACAAGGCTACCCACATCTCGGATCATATCCAAGAGTGGAGGAGGTGAAAGAGCCTTATAAAAGCCACTATTCCTCCTGAGTTCTTACTAGAGTGGTTCCTTAAATCCCTGTTGCCCTACATATCTAAGGACGTATCCAGCTTAGGAGTGATGAATGAATAAGAAGCCATTCTCAGGGCCCAACAATTGGATTTGATTTATTCACAATCTGGGATCTTGTATGATATTATCCCTGAGGCACTGAGGCCTACCCACGATGTGGAGAAGCCTAAGCCTGGATCCCATGCCGATGGTGTGGTTGGGTCTATAAACTCTCCCACTGTAGAGTCTTTGGCTAAACAACTTCATCAGCTGTACACTAAGAATTCTACGATGGAAGCAGCAAAGGCTGCCCCCTCCCCCCAGAGTGCAAATGTTTTTGCACATACCTCTTAGAAGGTCAATCAGCATCCCCGTGGGAAGAAAAAGAGAGGAAGGAAAGGAGAGGGAAATCAAAACAACCAGAAACTTGAAAATAGTACTGATGGGGGCAAAAAAGAAAAGAAAAAGGTTAAATTCCCATGTAAGTTGTGCCACGAGGATCACCTCACTCACCTTTGTCCCCTTATGGAACAAGCCCAGAAGCTGCTTAAATCTCAACAACCGGTTGTTGTTACAAAGAGAAATTCCTATGGCTTGGGGTACCACAACAGACAGCTTGACGCCAGAAATCAATCCTTTCCAATATGCAATAGAAATTAAATGTCTAAAACTAAAGGATCAGACCTCGTACCTTATTCTGGACAGTTGAAGTAGATCCCCGTTGAGCTTTCCAACTTCAAATTGAATTGATAGATTACTTCCTCAACAACAAGTAAACAATACAAGCATTCTATATATCATGGTGTTAGATCTATTCTAGCATATATAATCAATAATGTATAAGCATTTGACATAATCCAATGTATAAAATATTTATTCAAATACACATTATTGGATAGGAAAATATATTTCTATTAATATAAATTAGAGATTACAAGATACAACCTATGTCGATGTTACCACCTAAGTTGTACTTAGTGGTTTTTTATCAAGTGAGCCTAGTGAACGGGACAAGGATAACTTGTTTGGACATCAGAAGACCTTTGGAAGTACTTTTGGGAAGTGCTTGTTGTACTATATCACATGTTCATACCCCATGGGGGAATTGTAATAAATGTTCTAGCATGATAGTGTCTGTAAAAGACTCGGTCTCTTAGAATTTATTTGTCAATCCGATCAATGTAGGGTGTTTCACCCCTTGGTTATTATTGGTTGTTGAATAAACGACTGATAATTTCTAAGTTTTTCACTCCATACCTCCAAAGTTGGGGTGGGCGGCTTGGAATTTAGGCCTATTGAGGTTATTAGAGTCCATGTGTCAATGTATAAACATGCTAGACATCATGGTCGAGTCATATGAACATGTCTAAGTCCCCCTAGGTTTTTTTAATTTTTAATTTTTTTTATTTTTTTTCAGTGGTTTTTATTAAAATTTAATTTTTCCAAAACTTAGGCTATTTTTTAATAGTTTAATTGGAAAATTTGATTTTGTAATTAAAGTGGGCCAAATAATCAGTTTCAGTCATGTAGGTGCTCATTTTCAACCTAAGAGCACCATGTAAACCCATGGACCCACTATTTCCTAGTTTTGAGTGATTTTCCATCACTTAGGTCAGAAAGCCCCAAAAAATCATTTATTGATTATTTTAATTAATAAATTGATGAATAATGGAGCAAATCCAAAATCATAGATCAGTGGATTCTGAGTCAATTTGATTGAAATCAGTCAGATCTGAACCAGATTGACTGGATCTGGCAAATCCTTGACTAAAGGAGGTGATCAAATCAGATCCAGAGTTGATCTTCAGTATCCTTTATGGGGAATTTCGCCCTCCCTCTCTCCTCAACACGTTTTGGCTCATCTGGATGAGTTTTGGTGGATGCTTCAGTCAACAGGTTGAGGTGTCAGTCAGATCAGCTCTCCGATTGACAATTGCACTCAGTGAGACTCATATCTGGCTCAGTTAGACATAGATCAGGCATTGATGGACTCTCCATCAGCATATTTGGTTTATCTCCTTGGGATTTGTGCCCCCCCTGGGATGGATCTCCTAGTTTTTGTATATATCCAAGCACACCAACCTATTCCAAGCTAGTTAAAGCTGGATTGAAGGGCTTTCCATTGTAATTGTGTATTGATCATCATTTGTGAATAAAGAAGCTTTGGAGCCTATATCGTGTAGTGCATGTGATTATGTGGATTCTCAGTGTTATGCTGCTAATGTGGTAACTACAATTTCTTTCCAAGTTCTATGCTGCTTTCATGTTCTAGCTTCAAGGATTCGGTTGAATCAAGTAAGGGTGTAAACTAGGCAAGTTAGATTGCTTGATCTTGTTTATCCATATAATGTATGCTAAAAAATTTCAGTTATATGCTTAAATAAGATTATTTTTGCATGGTCTTTCATTTTTGTTGCTTTATACATCTATATCCAGATCTCACAAGGTGTTGTGCAGGCTTGTGTTGTCTAGTTGCAGGTTCCTGATTGGATGAAGGTGTGGATCAATATTGACGCCATTCCTTATCCAATAAGCTCAAGACTCTGTCCCTCAACGCTCCACAAAAGGGCCTCCTTTCAGCTTACTCCATTCAAGCAACGAGATGACCTTCTCTCCTCTTCTTCTAATTTCTTAAAAAATTCAATCTTTTGCTTACTTGTCTCTCCCTCTTATGATTAGATCTAGTTCTAGGAATTGAATATATATTACTAGATCTATTTCATAAGAGTCTTGCTTCCTAGATCTGCAATTTCATAAAGAATATCATTTCATAAAGATAGATCTAGGTGTAGGAATTGCCTTTTTTGCAAGTATCTAAGTCATAGATCTAAAACTTTCTCATAAGGTAGTTTCTTGTTTGTCCTTTTCTGTACGTTAAAATTTCATATTTCCTTGGTTCCTTTTTACCCCTTTTAACTAGTTTTAACTTAGTTTTTTTTTGGTTAAAAGTAAGCTGACCCAAAGGTACTTTAAAAGTGCTTTTGGGCATATTTGGTTCTGATATGCTTGCTGGTTTTTAGCAGGTTTGATAGAAAAGAAAGGAAGTTGTTGTTCGAAAGTGTCCTCATGAGCGTTCAAATCCCCCAGGGGTCTCCCATTTGACTAAAACCTTTAATTTGTGCACTTTGTAAGCTCTTTCTTTCACTCTATATAAGGATCAATAGGAATTATATCAGTTTTATGATATTGTAACCACTGTTAATAAAAATAATTCTTGAGTAGGCTCTTTCGAGCCCATTCCCCATCCCCCCTGGAGGGATTTGCGTTGGTGTCTTTTTTTTAACCTTTTTGTTCATCCCTTTCCAAACTAGTGTAGCTCTAATCTGCAGGTTAGTATACTTTAATTCATTATCAATTTCATATTCCATATTTGATATTTCAAAGTAATCTTAATACTTACCCCACGACTTCCCGATTGACCCGAAAGGGGAAAGAGATTCGTGGTAGGACTAATTAGAAAACCAGAATTGTGTATCTGTGTTTTCCTTTTCATCATTTATTTTTCAGCTATTAGAAAATTAACCCCTCCTTGATTCCCCGATTGAGATCCACTTGGATCAAAAGAGGTTCCTGGAGGGTTTTCTTTTTAACAAGAACACCCAGTTTAAAATTTACTAAAATTGACAAGACTCCGGTGTGTATGCTCTGCACTTGGCTGCAGTTCATCTGATCAGTCAAGCTATATCAAAATCACTTGAGTGACTAGAATAATTAGGACTCACTCTCCCAAATTTACAAACCATCAGGTGAAAATCCAACACCTAGATCAAACCTTTGCGGTGGAAAAATACCCAAAGGAAGCGGGAACTTATGAAAAGTGACCTAGGGGCCCCGATCTCTATCACACCCTAATGGGTGCATTATGAACAATATCCCCAAAGACTCCATTCAGCCCACATATTCCTTGTGGGTAGCCGTGAAGTTTTAGTTTTGGACATACTCCAATTACTCTCGGGTATATCTGGAGTCCACTCCTTCGCTTAATTTTAATCAACTCACACCTCAAATTTAACTTAAAACATACCAAGAGGCAATTGAAAAACATTCATTCCAAGCACATGCAAGTACATTGATTTTATTTTTTGACTCCATTCTAAGGCACTGGTTATTTTCTTGCTTTATATATATATTGTGTCTCAGCATTGTGATTTCGTGTGTTCATTTTTGTATCTTGTCATCTTTGATTGTCTATAGCTAAATTTCAAACTCATAAGCAACTCATTCAGTTTAACATCACCATACTAAGTAATTATCCTTAGTAACTTAATAGGGTCTACCCCCCTTGGCTTCATTAGGAGTTGAGCCTAAACGGAGGAGTCAAGAACAAGGTGACAGCCTTGACTTGAGACTTGCCCCCAAGGACACACCGAGTGGCTTGAAGATTTATGCCACGTGACCCAGGTGTGTGAAAAGCGGCAACAGTCGGCATGTCTGCGAACTGAAGAAACTAAATCCCCCACTAGGGCCTCCACCACTTAAATCCTCCATCTCTAGATAGCAAGCTCACAACAAAAGGAAAGCTTGGGAAGAACACAAAAGTGCTCCAAGGGACAAAGGGATGCAGACTCAAGCATAAGTTCCGGCAATAATGGACTATAGTTTCTTTGCTCTCAATTCTCTCTTATGCCTTCAATGTACCAAGGGTTTCCTTATATAGCTTTTCAAAGGGGTAATGAAAGCTCGAATCTGAGCGATCTCAAGGCATAGGGAAGGCCAGGAGTCAAGTGAGTAGGATCCATGTCAAGGAAAACTCCAAAGGATTTGGATTTTGTACACATCCCGATGTACATGGTTTTAGTGGTCAAACCCACGTATATACGCGCTTATAGGTTTAAAATTCGCGTGTATCATTTTTCACATGTTTTTATGGATGGTCAAGGAAACATCAAAGGACAAAAAATGGTCCATGGGGTCTAAGGAGTCTGCAATAGGACAGGGGAAGGCCATCCAAAGTGTGATTCACCTAGAGTGGTGAAATCAGCTATAACAGATGCCCCCTAATGTGTGAGGTCAGAGGGGTCATACGATGGCCGAAATACATTATAAGTCCATCCCAGAAGTGGAGTGATGAAGGATCCCAAATGGAATACCAGCCACCCAATCAACATAGTACAATAATACAACTCTGCACATAACTGCAAATACATATAGCAGTCCTGGATACATAAGAGTACAATGGCCATGAATAGGCATGATACAAGATATCACATATGTGGTCATCGCCACATACAATATACATATATCAGAATCTCCATGATGAAGGTATACAAAGACCATGATCTCCATAATGGCTGAAGATATATAACAAATCAATATCTCCATAGTGGCTGGAAATATCTGACATATACTGGAATCAAGTCACGAGAGCTGAAATCTCATGAACACTGGCACGATCAAGGAGGTAGCATATAAGAGATGCCACCAATCTGTAAAGTCTTCTACACAAACCGCTACGAGTACATGTCCTACTATGTGAATAGAGGTGTCGAGGTCGAACATAGTAGTCCATCATCTGATTATTGGTCATTAATGTATACCGTTAGCAGATGCGAGATCACCCACCGATGATGAAAATGGGAATCAAGGTACTAGAGTGAAAACTAACAAGTGTGAATAAATTTGTTGAGGTCAAACACTTGAGAGGATCCATCAATTAGGGGACATTGATGTATTCCCAAAAACTATCGATGGCGAGAGAACCTGCCACTGATGAATGCAAGTCTCAAGGCACTCAAAATGACTCTAGATTCCAATCCTAGAATAAATGATCTGAAGTCGATGGGATGAAATCCGCTAGAAGGAGGGAATTTAGGCATCCCCCATCATCCAACATGAGGTACTCAGCAAATCTGTATAATGTGGAAGGATTAGATCATAAGGTGCACGAACCAGTAACTGTACTGAGAATGGCCGACATGCAAATTCAAGAGAACTGAGGAATGGCTGACTCATGCTTCAACTTCCTTCAAACAAGAGAATAACAGTGTATGGTGACTGAATAAAGGTAGCACATACTTGATATACAAACTGGGACATTTCTGTGACACAGGAGGCATCGATAGAGGCTCCATAGGGACTGGAAGCTTAACCAGTCGGTGGAGATAAACTCAGATAAATGAGTACAACTCCTAAAGTCAAACTATAACCCAACCAATGGATGTGATATACAGTGCTCTGTTCGAAGGTGACACGACTCGACAGCTGCCACAGATAACATATTTCCTTTTCCAGATTTTTGGTTTTTTTTTTATTTTTTTGTTGAACCTTTTCAGTTATTTAAAAAGCTTGAAAAAAGAATAAAATATCTTTATAGTTACATACTAGGAGGAGATGAGTGTCATAAGGGAAAACAAACTAGTTCCAAGCAGTGGAACATACCTATGCTCAGTGCAAGGATACATGTGTAGGATATCGACACTCGGGGGAAAATCCGCTCCTGGTAAAAAGGGAAACAAGCTGCGAAGGATATAAAAATGGCTCTGTATGGCTAGACATGAGACAAGCTTGGGCTATATCGCTGAAACACAATGTCAGGGAAGCCAGCATAAAGCTCAATAAGGCAGGAAAAGATCATGATAATGCATTCACAACTTGACATGAGGGAGTCCTGAGGGGAATAGGCCAGCAAAAGATCAAGAGTATGAGGCTCTTGCAAAATGTCATGGCAGTACTATACAATGGACTCCTACACCCTAAAAGAGAAAACTTCAGCATGGGCACCAACTGAAAATAAGGCGCTAACTAGGGTACCCATGTAAGGTGGAGCTCTACCACTCATATCATGCCACTTCTAATACAACAAGAAGGTTCCATGACATAACAAAGTGGGTTCGTACCTAAGGTCATGATGAGATGGTCATAAGGTTATGCAAAATGCAGACGATGATGAAACCTAACCTATATGTCAGTTTAGATATGATACCTGAGACCGACATGAACGGGTCAATCCAACGGCTGAAGCGACACTGAAAAAGGTCCTCTACATCATGAATTATGTCAAAAACGATCCAAAATGGTTAGAAAATGTCGAAACTATAGGAAAGGGGGTAAATTTTTTTAAATATTTGAAAATTTTCTATAAATAGTAAACAATTCAAAATATTATAAAACATTTGAAACTTTTACCCATTTGAGCTCTGATTTTCAATAGCGAATTCTAGGAGATCCAGCCGATGGAATCCACTACCGTTCCTTCCAGGTATTTACTCATGCTCTTATCTTTCATTTTGATGCAATTTTTATGAAATTCCATTGTCAATTAAGCTTTCTAGGCCAACCTAAAATGGACGTTGTGGCCCATGCCAAAGTCGAGGTTTTTTTTTGCATACAGGGCTGGATATACACGGGAAATGCCCTCAAACCCACGTACATATGTGGTTGTTTTGAAAACAGTCGCGTATGAGGCCATACATATGTTTTTTTTAATAAAATAATGGGCAAATTTGAAATTTCTTGTGCAGGATGGTCCTAGAGTGGAGAGAGCGTGAACATGGTGAGGTAGAGGAAGCAATAAGGGCCGATCTAATGGCTCAACAAGCTCTACGTGCATCTGGACTCTACAAGTTTTGGTGTCTTGGTGGTTTGAGGGCCAAACCAAGACTATTACAAATGCTGGTGGATTACTGGGATCCAGACTTGGAGTCCTTCCACATAGATGGGATGTCCCTCACCATAGAGGTGGAGGACATATACTTCATTACTAGGGTTTCTAGATGAGGGGAAGTGGTGAACCTTCGTTCTAGTGGTGGGCCAAAAGGTGGCCTGACTATCGACGAGTACATTGCAGTGTACTACTATCCAAACATAGAGAAGGTGGGGAGTCAGGTCCCTACCAACGTTATACAGGTGTTGGGCGTAA
This sequence comes from Pseudotsuga menziesii, assembly GCA_001517045.1. Taxonomy (NCBI): domain Eukaryota; kingdom Viridiplantae; phylum Streptophyta; class Pinopsida; order Pinales; family Pinaceae; genus Pseudotsuga; species Pseudotsuga menziesii. The sequence goes on from LPNX010003526.1 coordinate 230,958, forward strand.
AGGCCATACTATTGACATTGGGCAGGATAGCAGGCTTGGAATCACTCAACCAGGCCTCGTGGCCTCTGATGTTCTATGTAGTGGAGTGCATGAGACCCACGATCTATGACTAGAGTACTACACTATTAAGCAACATGAAACATCATCTCAGTGAGTGTAAGGCAGGTAGAGTGCGGAACTTCGGGTTCAACAATATTTTGAGCACATTTTTCTTCGAGGGTGTTCCAGGATTGAGCCCCAGAGTGAACGTTCCTCTTCATAGGGTTTGAGATCTGGCCCAATAGCATTGGGTAGATGCTATGTGCAGACTGGGGGGTGGTAGGGTGGCCAACCCATATCCAACTGACTTCTTTTTGTGGTGGCAATGATAGATAGTTTCCATCGATGACTACCCTTATGCAGGGATAGATTTTTGGGGGGACCTGGACATGCCACTACCACCAAGATCGACATATGGCGATATAGGTGACAAATCTCGACCCTCTCTTTTTTTAAATTTTATGATTTATTTAATTTTTTTGTGTTTTCTTGATTGTATGGAATCGAAAAGACATATTTTTCCGTGATAATACATAGTGACATCTACCATTTGTGTGCAGATGTGGGACCACGGCAGCCAGAGGGCTTCCCTCGTCATAGACAGAAGGGAAGAGGAGATGACATCACGGGTGTGGATGCGGAGCGGATGCTCCATAGCATTCATACCAATTTTGTGAGACTGACACATAGGGTTCCCATGGTGCAAGTCAAGGACTTGCCTGAGGCTATGCAGCGGCAGGTGGTGGGTGTACCACATGCATGGGTGCAATTATTTCGACGGCTAACTAGAGTCGTAGTGATCTTCCATAATCACAAACCTCCTCCTCCTCCATAGGATTAGACACCTGGGAGTGTATACATTTTGTACTACTGTGTATTATATGCTGGTGGCTTGAAAGCCCTAATTTTGTATCATGACACTATGTATTATCACATTTTGGATGTATATATAAAAAGTTTTATGGTGATCGGTTTATTTATTTACATGTGTAAACATTGTGCTTGTGATTAATTTATTGTGAATGAAACAAATGCCAATCTAACACGTATTTAGCATATGAGTCAGCAACTTGATTATTATTTATTGGAATATGTATATATGTCATATTGTCAAATTGTTGTTCTAACAATCTCACATGTAAGAATATTCTGAATAACGTCGGATCTCTAACATGGTACAAACCATTGAGTTGTGACACTACTAACTCTGAATCAAGACATACCTCAAGAGAGAGAATGCCATGTGAAATGGCATCTCGTAGAAGCTCGATAACGGAACTGTATTCAACAACATTGTTGGAAGATGGCTGTAGACATATGCCTCCTGAAGACAGTACCTGACCCATAGGAGTATAAATAACCCAAGCAGCAGAGGATGAATGTTGAGTGTAACGGCTTGCACCATCTACGAATCCTATGTAGGTGGAAGATTCCATTGACATCTGCCACAAGAAACAAAAACTAATCACAAACCTGATCATGATAAGAAAAATACCTAACTATGCAAAGTTGTACAATAATATACAATAAGCAGCCTTGGTTGAGGATCATGCATAGTATTTCTTGAGATAGAACCCATTTCTAAGCTCTTCCAAGGTCGTTCCTTCGTAATCCACTAACTCATACACACCCTTCTCTAACACACGCTTTACCACGTAAGGACCACGCCACATAATATTAAATTTCCTTGCCCCCAAGGGTTCTTTCGGTTGATCCCACAAAAGGACCAAGTCTCCTTCACTAAACCTCCTTGGACGGATAGAATTATTGTACTAGACCTTTACGCAATGTTTATTGACTTCTAGAGCCACCAAGGCATCCCGACGCTGCTCATCAAGTTGCTTAAGGTGAACCAAATGCTCCTCCAATGGGGAAGTGTCCAGTAAGAGTCCTACCTCTAGCTTCAAAGAAGGAATCTCACATTCAACTGGTAATATCGACTCCACTCCATGTATAAGTTGATATGGATAAAAACTAGTGGCAGTCTTAACAGCGGTTCGATATGCCCACAAAGTAGGATATAACATGATGTGCCAATTGTTCTTGCTTTGTGCAATGGTTCGTTGGAGAATGGATTTGAGTGATTTATTCACTGCCTCTACTTGTCCATTCACTTGAGGATAGTAAGAAGAGGAATGCTCTTGCTTATACCCTAACTTTGATGCCAACTCTTCCATCATATGGTTTTGAAAGTGCGAGCCATGGTCAGTGACAAACTCTTTCGGAATCCCGAACTGAGTAATAATTTGGTTGAAAACAAAGTGAGTGGCTGTCTCACCATCGGATTTTACTGTAGGCATAGCCTCAACCCATTTCGTGAAGTAATCAACAACCACTATAATATGATGGTGCCCCCCAGCCAAAGCTGGGTTGCAATCAATAAAATCGAGCCCCCACTTAGTGAAGGGACCAGTGGTGATAATGGGATGTAACGGGGTAGGTTTTGAGCGCATATTACGTGTGAACCACTAGCAAGGGTGGCACCTCTTGACCGCATCAACACAATCCTTAAAGTTCGACGGCCAGAAATAACCCGCTCTTAAAATATTTTGAGTTGTAGAAATCCCAGATAAATGACCACCACACGCCCCTCCGTGGCAATCATTTAGCACAACCTCAGCCTCTTCATGAGTTAAACAACTTTGTAAAATGGAATCTACCCCATGGCGGTACAAAGTGTTATCCACTATGAGGTAGTTCTTAGAGATGTGACGTACTCGTCGTCGTTCATCTCGTGAGAGGTGAGTAGGGGTATTCATTGTTTGTAAATATATTATGATGTCCCCATACCATGGGTCTAACATTGATATTAAGAAGATGTGTTCATCGAAAAATGTATCTTCACAAACGAACTCCTCGGCCTCTCTCGGGAAATACGATATAAGATCTGCAAAAATTAAAGACTTCTTCGATTTTGCCGAAACAATCTCGAAATCGAATTCTTGCAAAATGACAATCCATTTATTATATTTTCCCCCAATCATCCTTCAGGTGAGGACGAATTGAAATGGATTGACATGGGCTACAACCAAGGTCTGGCGAAAGAGAATATAATGTCTCAACCACTAAACCACATGTACGGTAGCTAAAGCAAGATTCTCAACATGAGAATAACGAATCTCTACATAAATAAGGTTTTGAATCAAATAATATATGACATGCTCTTGGAGCTCCTCATCCTCTTGAACCAAAACCATACCAATCATCTCTAATGATGTGACCACATATAATAGAAAATCACGGCTATAGTCTGGCGGACTAATCACCGGGGCCGATGCTAGGGCTCGCTTAAGTGCATCAAAGGACTCCTGGCTCACTCATCCCAATAAAAGGGGGTGTCCTTCTTCAAGAGATGAATGAAGCCTCTAGTCAAATTAGAAAAGTTGACAACAAATATTCGTAAGAAGTTTTCCATACCTTGCAAACACTGAAGATGATGAATATTATTTGAGGGAGACAACTGAAGTATTGCCTCCACCTTCAAAAGGTTGACTCTTATACCCTCTTTAGAAACGATGAATCCTATCAAACACCCTGACTTCACACAAAAGATGCACTTATGAGGATTTAATCTAACCGAATAGTGCCAGCATCTTTCGAGTACCAATATCAAGTGGTAGGGATGACGCATTCTCATGCGAGAATGAGTAACAAGGTCATCCAAAAATACTTCGATAATTGACTTGAGATCATGGAAGATCAAGGTCATTGCCTGCTGAAATGTAGCTCTGGATTTTTTAATGCCAAAAAGCATTTTTCGATATGAAAATGTTCCCCAAGGACAAATAAATGAAGTCTTATGTTGGTCCTTAGGTTTAATATTTATCTGATTATATTCGAAAAATCCATCCATGAAGGAGAACACCTCGCTACCTGCACACTCATCCAAAATCTGATCAATAAATGGTGTGGGGAAATTGTCCTTAGGATAGGCACGATTCAAATCGTGGAAATCAATACATATACAGATCGATCCCTGCTTCTTATCCACCATAACGGGGTATGAAACCCACTCTGTCAAGGGAATGGGATAGATGAAACCGGCTTTCAACAGCTTCTCTATCTCTGCCTTAATCGTGGGTGCTTTCCTAGGATTCACTGCACGTAAACATTGTCGATCAGGCTTAGCGTTGGTGTAAGTCTTAATCTCATGCTCAACAATACGAGGGTCAATACCTGGCATCTCGTCATAAGACCAAGCAAAAATATCACAGAATTCCTTAAATAGCTTGGTGTATTCAAGAATCTCAGCATGGGAACATTCCACCCCAATATAGACATTCTCTATCGTGCTAGGATTGCGAGAGATGTTGATAGGAATCATTGAAGATATGTTCGCCATGTTTCCATCAGCCATCAGACTAGGAGAGCTTAATGGAACCATAGGACTACCAACTCTCTGACTAAGAACCACCCTAAAATCCTCACGCTCCAAGCGGTCAAGCTCTAGAAGAAAGTACGATCTATGATGGAGTTCCTCCCATGGTGGCTCAACTCCCGACATAGCATCAATAATTGCTTCATCTGAAGGGAAAACTGTATCAAGGCAGTTGTGTGCATGAGAAAACTGTACTGCCCAAGCCGGCAGCACATAAGGGTCCTCCTCCTCCATCCGTAAAGAGGAAGGACTAGGCTCTGCAACACACTTAAGATTAGCTTGATAAGCTATCATAGCTGCAGGCAACAGCACGTCCGTCACGACGGGCTCACTCGAAGTACTTGGTGTAGGAAGAATCCAAGGATCTTCCATATGGCTTGTGCGAAAAGACACCGATGTCGTAGATGTCGAAGCCTCATCAGAACTAGATCCTATCATAAGGATAGGTGTAGGACAACTAAATCTTCCCATAAGGGATGGATACATGCCTACACCCACACTCCCAGTTGCCGGCTAAGAGTGCTCAACGATTGGGATCGAAGCTCCCGAAGATGCGGTAACAGATGAATTCTTGAATTTCGTTTGATCAATTGTTACGATCTTCTCGTTATGTGGAAATCATACAACATGGAACAAGGAAGAAGAAATGTCTTGCATACTGTACATCTAGTTCCTACCCAGCAAGCGATTGTAGTCGAGGGGTGCATCAACCACCTCAACCTCTATCGCAATGGTCTTCCCTCCCAAACGAACTTTAAGGGAAGGAAGGATGTCATGCGGCCTAAAAGATCTCCCATTGAATGAAGTTAACATGGTCATTGATTTAGACAGCCCAGGAGAACCCAGACCCTTCCAACAAGATAAAGACATCACAGAAGCAGCAACGCCCTCATCAATCACAGTGCGCTTGACGATCATATTAAGACATTCTACGTGAATCAAAAGAGACACATAGTAGGGAAAGCGAGGCTGAAGTCTTGCAGTTTCAAATTTGGTCACAGAGGAAGAATCATCATCATTCACACCAAGGGCAGAAAGCAATGTCTTCCTTTGCGACGGGCAACTCTGAAGCACTTCCAATGCAGACATCACACAAGGAGTGTGACCCAAATCCTCGACAACTGAATAGTTCTGGGTGGCTCGGGCATTTGTATTATGCCCTGAATGCTTAAGGACTCCCTTAGGAATGTGAGGTGTAGTCTCAGGTTTATCCATAGGTTTCTCAATATGCAAAGGGGACCCTGGTGGATCAGGCTCTTTGCCTGGGCTAGATTGTGACGAACCATAATCTTTCACACAGGTCACAACTTTCGCAGCACAGACCATGTTAATGCACCCACGACCACTACTCTCCAGTGGATCATGATCATCACCAAACTGGTCATGGGACTTCGATTTCATATTTTGATTATATGGTAAAGGGTTAGTTAGCACAGCTGGGCCCTGTGCCAAGAATCTTGAAGCTTCCTCAATACGAGGGCACAAGTAAGTGAGGTGATCGTCCTTACATAGCTTGCAAGGGAACTTAACCTTATGTTTAGCTTGCTTTTCCCCCCTAGAATTTTGGCCATTCTTTTCATTACTATGAGCATTCTCATTCTTATTCCCACCCTTATGATTATTTTTACCCTTTTTTCTATTCCGTCTGGGCTGCTGGTTACCTTTCTGGTTTGACAATTGCACAGAAAGTACACTCGTCATTTGGGCGGGTTGAGACGAAGCCATAGCTTGTTCCGAAGTAGATTGGTTGATTTCCAATTGACTAACTTGTTTGGCAACTGAATCCACATGTTTCACACTTGCACAACCCACAATGCCATCAGCATGTGGTCCAGGTTTGACTTTGGGGTAGAAACTGGAACATGGAGCATTGGGAATAATCTCATATAACAAATCAGACTGAGCATAGATCAAGTCCAGTTCCTGTGCCCTAAAAATTGCTTGTTCGTCATTCTGCACTCCAGATGTGGAAACATCCTTCGCTATATACGACAATAACGACTTGAGGAACCACTCGAGGAGGAGCTTCGGCGGTATAAAGGCTTTAATTAACCTCTTCCATCTACGCCACTCTTGAATATGATCAGAGATATGTGTGGCTTTATCTTGCTGAAATGTCAACAAGAGTTCAGTACCAATGTCATAATGCACTGGTAGCTGGAAGTGAATAAGAAAAGTCATCTCAAGGTCATCGAACAAAGTGAAATCTCCCCTAGGTAACTCTATATACCATTTCGTGGTAGTCCCTGTAAGGGTGCGTTGAAATAGTCTCAAATGGATTGAATCCTGATGTAAGGAATTCAAAGAGCACCATAATTGAAATGTAGAAATGTGTTCGCTCATATCCTCTCCTGGTTTGCCCTCGAACTTAGGTATGTCTGAAGGAAGCTTGGTAGGGACAGTCGGCCAAGCCGGGTAATGAGCTACATGATCGTTCGTCAATCTCGACAAGTCAGGAAGATTGAGCATCGCAAGGAAAGGGAGCCTAGGATGATGAGGTTGACAGACCGCTCCCTGATTCATATAGGACTGATTACCACCATGGCCTTGGCCATAGTTCCCTCCTCCCATATGACCCATATAGGGTGGCATGGAAGCACCATAGTGTGGTGGACCTTGACTAGTAAAAGCTACAAAGCCGTAATTAGGAGAGTAAGTAGGTTGCTGATACCCACCCCCATAAGGTGAAGAACCTTTTCCATACTGTGTCCCATAATAGGGTCCATAATTCATTGCATGCGATGCCCCATGAGACACTCCGTAGGTAGGAAGATACACTCCGAAAGTAGGAAAATACATACTAGAAGTAGGGATATACGCCCCAAAAGTAGGAACATGACCTCTAGAAGTATGAACATAACCTCCCGAAGCAATGGCCAGTATGTAAACCTAAGACAAAATTGGTCTAGTAACCGCAGTACGGACCTGACTCGTAGCCATGTGCTGGCTCGAAGGACTACACGAATAAGGTGGAGGATGAACATTTGAAGAACTAGGGACCGAAGACAAAGGAATCTGAGTAATAATGTACATGCTATTCCCTATCGTCACTCGTCTTGGATCTGGTATCCTAATCAGATCGCTAACCCTAGACCTAGGAGGGATATGTGATGTAACTTCCACCACCGGGATGGAAGGTGCAATGTGACTAGTGCTCCCAAACCTCTCCGCATGGTAAGGAATGAGAGTGCCCCCAAGAATAGTGTTAGGATCGAAGTCGGATACGACATGAAATGCCAAATCATGTGTAGGAAAACCAGACATACCATAACTACCATAGCTAGTGCTGGCGGGTTCAAAATGAGTCTCGGCATCCTCCAGTATTCCATATCGGTAACGCGTCAATGGGGAATCAACCCTAGAGTGAGTAGGTCTATCGTGCATGGTTCCTATCTCAGAAATCACAGGACCTAACTCAGCCAAGTCAGGTGAAGGATTGTAAGTAGGAGTAAAATCCCCATCATCTACATGAGTGGGAGAAGGTGGTTCAGGAATACCTTCTAAATGGTCCCCCATTGTGTGTGAATCAATGTGTGAAATAGTTCTCCTCGACTATCTAGGTCTCTCTCCCAAAGGAGGAGGAGAAGTAGAAGGTGGAAGTCCTGCTAAACGATGAGAATGGCGAGGAGCTGCACCTGAATCCACAATGACTCAAAAAAATAGAAAAGACTCTCTATTTATGTAAACCCTAGGCCAACTATCGTGCACAGAGCAATCACTAATAAAATCTAAATCCAAATGCAAGCAAACACGGGCTGGACAAATGAGCTCCCGAATGAAGCAGGTATGTCTCACATAGGAGAGGCTTGAGACTCCCATACACAATAAGCGAAGGTACGTAACCAATTATTGTGGCCCTCAGCTTCAACGTGTAAAGAAACTATGCTGTATGACCCCAACCTGGCCGGGACACCCATAGAATAACCCCTGCAAAGTACCCCCTCGATATCCTAGGTAATTCCACTAAGGTCACCTCAATATAATCAATGCTCAGGCGGACAGTCGCAGGCGGGATTGACCATATGAGCAGGGTAGCAAAGTCTGAAATTCTTGAAAGAGCCCCCAGATACGAATACAATCCTAGAAATATCTCCGGTGCTACTCAGTTATTACTGGGGGTCATCCCAATCAATAAGCACTCACATTGCCTCATGCTTAACTCACTTTTGAGAGGAGGATCCTGAGAAACACTGGTTATACCAAGGATTTCACACACTCACCTGGACAGACACATACATGTTGTTGTTTAGTGATCTTGGAGAATTTACTTACAATTAACTATTCCAAGATCCTAAAACCTAAGCTTGTTGATTCACCCTATAAAAGAAAAGAGTGTAGTTCATTTTAATTGGCTTTATTACTCAAAAAAAAGGGATATGGTCATGCAACTAATGGTATTATGACACAACATGAAGTAAAATGCACACCTAACAATCAATGCAAATGCATTGCATCCATGAAAAAAGGGTATGCTACTACATGAAATGCACATTTTTTCTTCAAATGATGAATGCAAGCTTTCCTATATGAAGTCCTAACTAATACTCCAAAGCAAATCTAGTGCAAGTACAATGCAAAAATGCAAAATGCAATGCATGATGATAAGCAAATGTTTTGGGATTTTTTGAAATAAAATGAGATGGAAAAAGCAAAAGAATGGTTCTATGACCCCTAAACTCTGCAAGCACACATAAACAACACTCGAGAAAAGCACTAAGGTAAAATAACTCCAATGCACTAATCTCAAACAAAAAATCGAAAATGCCATGACAAGAACCTTCTTAAAAAAAAAATTAGCCTAAAAAAAACATTTCTGGTAAAAAACAGAGGTATAAACAGACTCAGGCAGTGCCAAAGGAGACTCAGCAAATATCAAAATTCACCCAGCAACCAATTAACTCCCACAAAAAGAAAAAATCAAGGGCATACGTGACTATTCGCACTAAACCTGCATGTATACGCGGAAATCGAAGAGAAACCACGTGTATACGCGACTGTGAGTCAAAAACTCACGTACAGGAAGAAAGGTGCATAAAATCAAGGCAAATAGACAAGCTGAGACAAAATTCACACTGATCAGACACTACCAGGCATACATGCCCCCAAACTTGACATAGAAACAAGAGAGAAAGAGTAATTCAAATTCATTGAATGTGATAAAACAACCCCCAAAGGACAACTACTAGGAACTTGTTAGAATAATCAAACCCATAGTATTACCCACTTAGACATTAATTCGTTTATTTTTGTCTTATTTTCCTAGTCCATGAGTCCCACCATGTGCAAGTTGCTAATTGCCTATCCATAGAGGTCAAACTTGCCATATTTGACTCATGTAGCGCTTGGGAAAGCCTTAGGAATCAAATCTGCTTTATTCCTGGCCTCCTAGGCGCCCTTCTGCTTTTTCTGCTTTATTGACTGCTTTTTCAGTGTTTTAAGGCACATAGGAAAGCAAGACTAGGTGAGGTGAAATTGTTTTCTTGCCCTTTCATCCTCCACTCTTTCCTCCATGCAAAAGCATGTATGAGCTTCCATTCCAACACTCATTATCTTGCCCATGCGCCCTTGCCAATTCGTGAGCCTCATGACAGATTTGGGATCAACTTTTTACACCTATGGGGGATTTGCCTATTTTGGGTAAGCCTGCTTTATGCTAGTTTTGGATGCCTCCTTATGCATTCGACCTATTGATGTATTCTATATATTCAGCAACCTATGTTATTACAAGGTTGGCTATTGTACACTGAGTTAATGTAATTTTGTGTTACAGCTCCATTTTCAGTCTCCACTGTTGACAATTTTGCATGATCAATTGTAATTTGTTGTGAGTGAAATTAATCTATTGCTGGTCACAATTTCTACATGGTATCGGAGCCATTGTAGGTTATTACTCTCCTTCAAAAATTGTTTTGCAGGTTCGACATCAAGACTGGGAGCCTTCTACTGACAGCCGGGACAGATTTTCTAAAGCTATGGATTCACAGAAAACTATCTTGACTCCCTTCAACTTTTTTGAATGGAAAGCAGAGATGGAGATCTTGTTGAGAGAGAAAGGCCTCTACAAAGTGACTATGGCTACAGAAGCAGATCCCAATGCTGCTGCAGAGAAGATCAAATGGCACAATCGGAGAGATGAGGCTTATGGCTTCCTATGTCTCAGTATTTCCCGAGACCTCCTTTTCCATCTCGATGGATTAACTTCACCAGATCAAGTATGGGAGAAGCTTTCTGATATTTTTGGAAAGATAGATGAGATGAGGGGACATCAGATCGAAAATGAGCTGATTTCTCTGAGTCCCAGTAGCTTTGAATCCCTGCAGCTATATTTCTCCAAGTTCAAAGCACTAGTTTTGCAGCTGAAGCAGTGTGGTATCGAAAAGAAAGATGATCAGCTCGTATTGGCCATCCTCTCGAAGCTAGGACCTGACTACTTAGTCTTTGTTTTGACCTTCTATGCCACAAAACTCACAGCTCGAACCTCGAAGATGCCTAGCCTTGCAGATTTCATGGAATCTCTCATAGAAGAACAAGACAAGCTGGTGATGATGGGCACCATCAAACCTTACAAAGACCAAGCTCTGGTTGCTGGAGATTCGAGGGTGGATTCTAAAAGCAAAAAGAAAGCTAAAAATCCACCTGAGCAAAGAAGAGACAAGAAGCAGTCTCCAAAGGATCAATAAGGTCCCAAGAAAAATACCCAGAAGAAGAAAAACAAAGGTGAAATGAACAAGTGCTCATACTGTTCAAAGGGCAATCACACTGAAAGCTCTTGTATGAAAAAGCAGATTGATATGCTGACCAATCTCCTGGAGAAGAATGGCATCTCCCTTCCAGAAAGATCAAAGAAGAGAGAAGGAGGATCAAGTTCCGATGACAGAGAGAGAGTTAATGCTCTAGTTGCTGGCACATCAAGCTCACCCAGTTTTATCATAGATTCTGGAGCTTCAAGACACATGGTTTCGACTAAGGAGGCCTTCTCCTCACTGGATATGTCGAAAGGACCATCTATTGTACTGGGAGATGACTCTCTCACTGAAAGTAAAGGCAAAGGAAGGATAGATCTTGATCATGGTAACTTCAACAATGTGCTGTATGTCCCTGGTCTCTCCTCCAACCTTCTGTCAGTGTACCAGATGACCCACACTGGGTATCCTAAGAAAGTCATATTCTCACCAGATGAAGTTGAGATCACAGAAATCTCAAGTGGAAGAATCATTGCAAAAGGAGTAGCGAATCATGCTCAAAAGGTATACATGTTTTCACACTTCCTGCCTTACTCAAACCCCTCTGCTCCTCTTATCCATGCTAATGAAGCTAGCAAGCTATGGCATGAAAGATTTGGCCATTTAAATTAGAAGTATTTTTCTGATCTTAGTGAGAAAGATATGGTCATAGGGTTTCCCAAGATAAAATTTTCCAAAGGAGTCTGCCAAGGCTATATCCTAGGAAAACAACCAGAGCACAAATTTGAGAAAGCCAGCAATGAGAGAACCTCTGCACCCCTCGAGCTGATTCACAGTGATGTTGCTGGCCCATTCCCTCATATGTCCATGAGTTAGGAAAAATATGCATTGACCTTTATTCATGATTTTTCCAGGTATTGTTGGGTTCACTTCATGAAACACAAGTCAGAAGTTTTTGGCCTATTCAAAGTCTTCAAGGCTTTGGTTGAAAACCAGTGTGGAAGAAAACTCAAGGTACTCAGGTCTGACAATGGTGGTGAGTATGTCAAGACTGATTTTATTAACTATTGTGCAGATGCAGGTATTCAAATGCAGCATTCTATCCCCTACACACAACAGCAGAATGGTGTTGCAGAGAGGAAGAACAGATCACTGAAGGAGATGGCAACATGCATGATGGAGGCCAAAACTTTGCCACCAAAGTACTGGGCCGAAGCTATCAATTGTGCAACCTATATTCAGAATAGGGTGCCTCACAAACAGTTGGATGGCATGAATCCCTTCGAAGCATGGAGTGGGCACAAGCCAGATGTGACCCATTTCAGGATTTTTGGCTCAAAGGCATGGGCTAGAATCCCGACAGAGAAGAGGAAGGCTTTGCAGCCCCAAATCCAAGAGTGTATTTTTGTGGGATACTCTGAAGATTCAAAAGGGTACAAGTTGATAAATTTGAGCACAAACAAATCCTTCATCGAAAGGTGTGTTTAGTTTGAAGAAGAACCCCTTGCAGATGTGGAAATTGGTGAAGCCTCTTCACCACCTGAACCTCAAGAAGTAAGTAAAGAGTTTGTTGAACATGCTGATTCTGATTTGTCTGATGGAGATGAGTTTATTGCAGACCCAAATATCCCCACAAGGCCTAAATGGGTAGCCAAGACACTACATGCAGCAGGACAGCTAGTTGGGGATCCCAATGACCCAAGGAGGACTAGATCTGAATTTGAGAGTGGTCTGTGCATGAAGGATCCTGAGTTTGCTGAAAAATGCTATTTTATGGTGGAGTCTGATCCTCAAACATATGAAGAAGTAGAAGGAGATACAATATGGCAAGATTCCATGAATGAGGAGTTCAACTCGCTACAGAAGAGCAACACATGGGATCTAGTGGATCTCCCTCCAGGGAGAAAACTAGTACAGTGTAAGTGGGTCTATAAGACCAAATTTGCTGCTGATGGTTCACCACTAAAGTACAAGGATATATTGGTAGCTAAAGGCTACTCACATGTTCATGGCATATATTACAATGAGACTTCTTCCCCAGTGGCAAAGATGGATTCGATCAGGCTAGCTCTAGCCATTGCAGCATCAAGGCAATGGGAGGTACATCATATGGATGTAAAATGTTCCTTTCTGAATGGTGATCTCATTGAGGAGATATATATGCAGCAGCCCCAAGGTTTTTCTACTGACCATTCTCTTGTGCGCAGGTTGAGAAAGTCATTGTATGGGCTAAAGCAAGCCCCTAGGGCTTGGTATGCCAAGATAGATAGCTTCTTGCTATCTCTGAATTTTGTTCGGTGCAAATCAGATTCGAATGTCTATATGAAGGTAATTAATGGTTCATTAATGATCATTGCACTATATGTTGATGACCTCCTCATTACAGGAAGCTCACAGGCTGAGATTGCTTCCCTAAAAGGAGCTATGAACCAAGCCTTCTCCATGACAGATTTGGGGC
>LPNX010003526.1:244723-255775 GCA_001517045.1 Pseudotsuga menziesii
AATAGAGTACCATTCGAATCTGCAAATATCCAATTCAGAATCAGAGAATCAGACACATTGAGATTCACATGCACTACATCAGAGAGCTTGTGCATGATGTCACCATTCACCTACTCTTCTGTTCATCTTCAGAACAAGTAGCTGATGTCTTCACCAAAGCATTTTGTGAGAAGACCTTCAGCAATCTCAAATCACTACTGGGGATTGCTGATCATGCTGTCAAAGCATGAGTGGAGACAAGATTCTACAATTTTGTTTTACAGTCCATGTTTAAGGGAGGATTTTCCCAAGTTGGTTTTGCCTCTTTCCTTGGTTCATATGGACTTGCAGTATGTAAAAGGGTGACTAAGCCTTGTTTGTAGGCCCTATATTTTCATTTATTACTCATAAAGTCAGGCTTAAGGGGGGGTGTTAGAATAATCAAACCCATAGTATTACCCACTTAGACATTAATTCATTTATTTTTGTCTTATTTGCCTAGTCCATGAGTCCTACCATGTGCAAGTTGCTAATTGCCTATCCATAGAGGTCAAACTTGCCATCTTTGACTCATGTAACACTTGGGAAATCCTTAGAAATCAAATCTGCTTTATTCTTGGCCTCCTAGGCACCCTTCTGCTTTTTCTGCTTTATTGACTGCTTTTTCAGTGTTTTAAGGCACATAGGAAAGCAAGACTAGGTGAGGTGAACTTGTTTTCTTGCCCTTTCATCCTCCACTCTTTCCTCCATGCAAAAGCATGTATGAGCTGCCATTCCACCACTCATTAGCTTTCCCATGCGCCCTTGCCAATTCGTGAGCCTCATGACAGATTTGGGATCAGGTTTTTACACCTATGGGGGATTTGCCTATTTTGGGTAAGCCTGCTTTATGCTAGTTTTGGATGCCTCCTTATGCATTCGACCTATTGATGTATTCTATATATTCAGAAACCTATGTTATTACAGGGTTGACTATTGTACACTGAGTTAATATAATTTTGTCTTACAGCTCCATTTTCAGTCTCCATTGTTGACAATTTTACATGATCAATTGTAATTTGTTGTGAGTGAAATTAATCTATTGCTGGTCAGAATTTCTACAGAACTCCCCAGCGGAGTCACAAATTCTATTATGGAGAGAAATTCCTATGGCTTGGGGTACCACAATAGACAGCTTGACTCCAGAAATCAATCCTTTCCAATATGCAATAGAAATTAAATGTCTGACACTAAAGGATCAGACCTCATACCTTATTCTGGACGATTGAAGTAGATCCCTGTTGAGCTTTCCAACTTCACCTTGAATTGATAGATTACTTCCTCAAGAACAAGTAAACAATACAAGCATTCTATATATCATGGTGTTAGATCTATTCTAGCATATATAATCAATAATGTATAAGCATTTGACATAATCCAATGGATAAAATATTTATTCAAATACACATTATTGGACAGGAAAAGATATTTCTATTAATATAAATCAGAGATTACAAGATACAACCTCTGTCGGCACGTTGGCGAACCAGAGAAACTGAATCCCCCACTTGGGCCTCCACCACTTCAATCCTCCATCTCTAGATAGCAAGCTCACAAACAAAAGGAACGCTTGGGAAGAACACAAAAGTGCTCCAAGGGACAAAGGGATGCAGACTCAAGCATAAGTTCTGGCAACAATGGACTATAGTTTCTTTTCTCTCAATTCTCTCTTATGCCTTCAATGTACCAAGGGGTTCTTTATATAGCTTTTCAAAGGGGTAATGAAAGGTCGAATCCGAGTGATCTCAAGGCATAGGGAAGGCCAAGAGTCAAGTGATTCAGATCCATGTCAAGGAAAACTCCAAAAAGATTTGGATTTTGTACACATCCCGATGTATGTGGTTTTAGTGTTCAAACCCGCGTATATACACGCTTATAGGTTTAAAAGTCGCGTGTATAATTTTTCACATGTTTTTAGGGATGGTCAAGGAAACATCAAAGGACAAAAAATGGTCCATGGGGTCTAAGGAGTCTGCAGTATGATAGGGGAAGGCCATCCAAAGTGTGATTCACCTGGAGTGGTGAAATCAGCTATAACAACTGTCCTGAAGGATCCTTTTCCCCAAGGACAGAACTCTGCTTCAGCTTCTAATGTAGCAAGGGGCACTCCAAATGCCCCTGACCCAAACTATATCAACATGGTTTGATATTTGACTTTGTTACATACGAGGAATAAAAACTATGAGAAAGAGACTTCTGAGAAGGGTAAGGCTATAGGTGAAACTTCTAACCCTCTCACGATCGAGAAGCCTATTGAAACTATGCCGAAGATACCAAAAGGTGTCTTTAAGAAGACCTTGCATAACCCTAATGCTAGGGCTAGTTCAAACTAATCCATGGTTGAAGACTTAGCCCAAACCCCGTGCACAATGTCAACTTTAGAGGTGTTACAGAGCTGTCCCGCCCAGCGGGATGCCCTCTTAACAGCTTTAGGGAGCATGGAATCGTTGAGTCTCACGGTGAAATTTCATTTGTCTGATGTTAAAATTCGACTACCTTACCATGTAGCCTTATCAATAGATGTCACCCATGGTGGAAAGACCATTGGAAGGGAAGTTGTTGATGAGGGTGATTCTACATGCGTTATGTCCTTGTCCTATTGGAAATCTCTCAGATCCCCAGAGCTGGTCCCATCAAACACTCTACTTACTACTTTCGATGGAAGGTCATTCCGTCCACATGGTATCCTATCAAATTTTGAAATTAAGCTGGTAGGGAAAGCGGTGTCTATTGAGGTGGAAGTGATTGATGCACCTTTGGAATATAATTTGCTTCTAGGAAGAAGCTGGACTTATGCCATGTTCGCTATCGCATCGGTCATTTTTCGGGTGGTGGTATTTCCAAATGAAGGGAAGTTGGTTACTATTTACCAACTTGATTTTACTTGAAAAGGCTGTTTAGAGTCTAATGAGTCTGTTGTGCCATTGGTTGATCAGTTCAAACCTGCTGCATAGAGCTTGGGGGTTGGAATGTATGGATCACTGATGGGCACATTTGATCTTCCAGCCCCGATTAACTATATTGGTTCTACTAGTGTGGGGAAGTCCATAGCCACAGTTGTTGATAAAAATCATCTTTGGGTTCTCCCTTCCCCCCATGAACCGGAAGTGCCCCTATTGGCAGTGGAAGTAGCTTACCAAGCCATCACTCAAACCACTGTTGATCCCATTCCCGACCCTCTCACAGTCTCAGAGGACCTGGAAGAAGTCTATTTTCCTGCTTGGGTGGAAAATTCTTTGCACTCTACGGACTGTTTAGATATGGTTTTACCTTCTGATGAAGCCATTCTGGAAGCCATGAGTGGACGTGGTAAGATCTATGAAGATCTTCACCATCGATCCTATTTTCTTCCAGAGCTAAGTAGGATAGAAAATAAAGAGTTTCATATGAGACTGTCAGATAATGTTGATACACCCATCAATGCGTTACCCAGGGAAGGAATGTTTTCCTAGGGGAATATGGCAAATATTTTTGCTACTTTCCCTATCAACATCTCTGTAAATCTTGATGTCATGGAAAACATATATATAGGTGTAAAATGATCTCCTGAAACGATTGCCATCTATACTGCCTTGTTCAAGGAATTTTGCGATGTCTTTTCCTAGTCATATGAGGAGATGCCAGGAATTGATCCATCGATAGTTGAACATGAGATCCGAACATACCCTGATGCCAAACCTGTTCATCAAAAGTTAAGAGATGTTAACCCGCGTAAAGCGGCGGCTGTGAAGGCTGAAGTTGAAAAACTGCTGAAGGCTGGTTTTATTTATCCCATAGCTCTGACAGAATGGGTATCCAACCCTATTCCCATTGATAAGAAGCAAGGGACCATACGTGTCTGTACCGACTTCATAGATTTGAATAAAGCATGTCCTAAGGACAACTATCCCACGCCATTTATAGATCAGATCATAGATGCTTGTGCGGGAAGTGAGGTGTTCTCGTTTATGGATGGTTTCTCCGGACAATAAAATTCAAATAAAACCGGAATACCAACATAAAAATGCTTTCAATTTTCCTTGGGGTACCTTCGTGTACAAAAAAATGCCCTTTGGATTGAAAAATGCTGGGGTAACCTTTCAACGAAATATGAACTTTGCTTTCCATGATATCAAAGCCATTGTCAAACCTTACCTTGATGATCTTCCTGCACATTCTCGTAAGAGGATTGAACATTCAGATCACTTACAGTTGATATTTGAGAGATGCAGATACTATAAGATCCGCTTGAATCCCCACAAGTGTGTGTTTTGTGTCGAGTCAGGAAGACTGCTCAGGTTCATTGTCTCTAATAGAGGCATCCAAGTGGATCCATTAAAATTAGAGGCCATTGTAAATCTGCCTCCTCCTTGTTCTATTAGGCAACTTCAAAGCCTGCAAGAAAAGTCTAATTTTCTTCGATGTTTTATCGTTAACTATGCCAATATTACCAAGGGTTTCATGCGCCTACTTAAATAGGACACCCCATTTGTATGGGATGAAATTGCACAACTTGCTTTCAAGGCATTGAAAAAATATTTGTTGTCGACACCTTTACTGCATCCGCCAGACTACTCTAGGGATTTTATATTGTATCTGGCTGCGTCCGAGTCGACCACTGGGGTAGTACTGGTCCAGGAAGATGATAGGCTCATAGAGCATGTCATTTACTATCTTAGCTGTGCTTTAGCTGGACCTGAACTCAGGTACTCCCACGTTGAGAAAATAGCCTTAGCAACTGTTTATGCTTTTCAGAGGTTACGTCACTACATTTTACTGAGGACCATAGTAGTAGTGGTGGATGTCAAGCCCTTTCAATATGTTTTGTCTCGATGGATTGTTGGGGGCAAATTCAACAAGTGGATAGTGATTCTCCAAGAGTTTGACTTGGATTTTCAGTCCGCTAAGTCTAAAAAGTCCTTAATTTTTGCTGAGATTATAGCAGAATTTCCTACTGAAGAAGATGTAGTCGTTGAAGATGACTCATTCCCATATAAGCATATCTTCTTGATATCCACCTCTGATCCCTAGTATAGAGATATACTTATATATCTCTAGACTTTGAAGTCTCCTACAGCTTCCTCATGGGAGGAACGACATAAATTACGCCTTCATGCTAAGAAATACATCATCATAGGAGATACGTAATATCGAAGAGGGGTGTTACCACCTAAGTTGTACTTAGTGGTTTTTTATCAAATGAGCCTGGTGAACTGGACAGGGTTAACTTGTTCGGACTTCAGAAGACCTGTAGAAGTACTTATGGGAAGTGCTCGTTGTACTATATCACATGTTCATACCCAATGGGGGAGTTGTAATAAATGCTCTAGCATGATAGTGTCTGTAAAAGACTCGGTCTCTTAGACTTTATTTGTCAATATGATCATCCCAGGGTGTTTTTTCCCTTGGTTATTATTGGTTGTTGAATAAACGACTGATAATTTCTGAGTTTTTCACTCCATACCTCCAAAGTTGGGGTGGTCGGCTTAGCATTTAGGCCTATTGAGGTTATTAGAGTCTATGTTTCAATGTATAAACATGCTAGACATCATTTTTGGAGTCATATGAACATGTCTAAGTCCCCCTAGGTGTTTTTCAATTTTTCAATTTTTTAGTTTTTTCAGTGTTTTTTATTAAAATTAAATTTTTCCAAAACATTAGGCTATTTTTTAATAGTTTAATTGGAAAAATTGATTTTGTAATAAAAGTGGGCCAAATAATCGGTTTCAGTCATGTAGGTGCTCATTTTCAAGCTAAGAGCACCATGTAAACCCATGGACCCACTATTTCGTAGTTTTGAGTGATGTTCCATCACTCAGGTCAGAAAGCCCCAAAAATCAATTATTGATTATTTTAATTAATAAATTGATGAATAATGGAGCAAATCCAAAATCATAGATCAATGGATTCTCAGCCGATTTGATTGAAATCAGTCAGATCTGAAGCAGATTGATTGGATCTGACAAATCCTGGACTGAAGGAGGTGATCAAATCAGATCCAGAGTTGATCTTCAGCATCCTTTATGGGGAATTTCGCCCTCCCTCTCTCCTTAACACGTTTTGGCTCATCTGGATGAGTTTTGGTGGATGCTTCAGTCAACAGGTTGAGGTGTCAGTCAGATCAGTTCTCTGATTAACAATTGCACTCAGTGAGACTCAGATCTAGCTTAGTTAGACACAGATCAGGCATTGATGGACTCTCCATCAGCATATTTGGTCTATCTCCTTGATATTTGTGCCCCCCTGGGCTGGATCTCCTAGTTTTTGTATATATCCAGGCATAGCCTCCTCTTCCAAGCTAGTTAGAGCTGGACTGAAGGGATTGCCATTGTAACTCTGTATTTGATCATCATTTGTGAATAAAGAATCTTTGGAGACTATACTGTGTAGTGCATGTGTATGTGTGGATTCTCAGTGTTATGCTGCTGATGTGGTAGCTGTAATTTCTTGCAAAATTCTGTGCTGCTTCTGTGTTCTGGCTTCAAGGATTCGGCTAAATCTAGTAAGGGTGTAAACTAGGAAAGCTAGATTGCTTGATATTGTTTATCCATATGATGTATGCTCAAAAATTTCAGTTCTATGCTTAAATAAGGTTATTTTGTCATGATCTTTCATTTTTGTTGCTTTATACATCTATATCTAGATCTCATGAGGTCTGTGCAGGCTTGTGTTATTTAGTTGCAGGTTCCTGATTGGATGAAGGTGTGGATATAGATTGACACCATTCCTATTAAATAATATCAAGACTCTGTCCCTCAGCACTCCACAAAAGGGCCTCCTTTCAGCTCGCTCCATTCAAGCAACGATCCGACCTTCTCTCCTCTTCTTCTCATTTCTTTAAAAAATCAACAATTTTTACCCGGTTACTCTGTTTGTAGCTTTGATTTTGCTTAGATCTATCATATTAAAATTAATTCCAACATATATCTATCTTATCAAATCCTATAGTATAGATATTGCACTTAAAAAGGTTTCATAAGCATTGTAGATCTAGCTTTAGGGAAATTGTCTTTTTGCATGAAAAATTAAAGAAAACTTGTAGATCGCATGCATTATATTTTATTTCACTGTTGTAAAGTTTATTATTCTGCAATATCAGTGCATATTTCATTGGCTGCACAAAAATCAAGCCAATATCCCAAGGAAATCTTGCTTTCCTTGGTTCCTTTTTCGCGTGTTTAGCTAGTTTTAACTTCATTTTTTCTTGAGATAAGGTAGGCTGATCCAAAGGTACTCTTAAAGTTATTTAGGGTGTATTTTATTATAAAATTATCATCGTATTTTATAAGGTCTAACAGAAAATAAAGGAAGTTTCTGTCCGAAGTGGCCTCAGGAGCGTTCAAATCCCCCCAGGGGTCTCCCTTTTTACTAAAATCTTAAATTTTTTGCAAAGTTGTAAGATCTTGGTTTCAGCCTGTATAAGGACCAGTAATTTTCTGATATTTTAGTTCGATGATATTGTAACCAATAATAAATAAAATTATTTTTGGAATAGGCTCTTTCGATCCCATTCCCCATCCCCCCTAGGGGGATTTGTGTCGGTGTCCTTTTCGTCGCTTTCTACTTATTTATTTTTTAAACTAGCATTGATATAATTTGCAAGGTAGTATACTTGATTTTATTATTAATTTCATATGCCAATTTTTGGTTTTTCAAAGTAATCATAATACTTACCCCACGATTTCCCGATTGACCCGAAAGGGGAAAGAGATTCGTGGTAGGACTAATTAGAAAACTAGAATTGTGGATCTGTTTTATTTTTCAATCATTTGTTTTCAGCTATCATAAAATTAACCCCTCCTCTATTCCCTAATTGAGATCCACTTGGATTGAAAGAGGTTCCTGGAGGGTTTTCTTTTAAACAAGAACATCCAGTTTAAAACTTACTAAAATTTACAAGACTCCAATGTGTATGCTCTGCACTTGGTTGCTGTTTGTCCGATCAGTCAAGTTGTATCAAAAGCATTTGGATGAATAGTATAATTAGGACTCACTCTCCCCAACTGACAAACCATCAGGTGAAAATCCAACACCTAGATCAAACCTTTTACGGTGGCAAAATACCCAAAGGAAGCGGGAACTTCTGAAAAGTGACCTCGGGGCACTGATCTCTATCACACCCTAATAGGTGCATTACGAAAAATAGCCCCAGAGACTCCATTTCAGCCCACATATTCCTTGCGGGTAGCCGTGAAGGTTTAGTTTTGGACATACTCCAAATACTCTCGGGTATATCTGGGTTCCCCCCTTCGCCTAATTTTAATCAACTCACACTTCATTTTTAACTTAAAACATACCAAGAGGAAATCGCAAAACACTCACTCCAAGCACATGCAAGTACATTGTTTCTATTTTTGACTCCATTCTAAGGCACTGGTTATTTTCTTGTTATATATATATATATTGTGTCTCAGCATTGTGCTTTCGTGTGTTCATCTTTTATATCTTTCCATCTTTGATTATCTATAATTAAATTCCAAACTCCTAAGTAACTCAGTTAGTTTCAACATCACAACACTAAGTAATCATCCTTAGTAACTTAATAGGGTCTACCCCCCTTGGCTTCATTAGGAGTTGAGCTTAAACGGAGGAGTTAAGAACAAGGTGACAGCCTTGACTCGAGACTTGCCCCCAAGGACACACTGAGTGGCTTGAAGATTTCTGTCGCGTGACCCAGGTGTATGAAAGGTGGCAACATCTTTTGGCGCCGTTGCCAGGGATAAATATTTTTATTCCCGAGTACGACTTTTGTTTTCTTCCTTTTTGTTTTTGCTTTGTTTGATGAATGCTTAGAGTAGATCTTTAATTTTCATCTAGCGACTCCACTGAATTTTTTCTAGTTTTATTTTTACAAAGAAAAGCAAAAAAATAATTTTTGTGAAAATATTTATAAATGCTTATTTCTCTTTTTCACATGGTGTCTCCATTGAAGGGATAAAACCCTGTTATCTCATAAACTTGTGAAGTTTTGTTGTGTGTATATGAGCCCATGCGACATGTTAAAACCTTTAAAGCTCATCACTTGACATCTCCACCTTTTCAGTACAAGGTTTAATCGTTTTATCAAATGGATACTATTTTGGATGAATTAAAGGAGAAATATGGTGCCTAGTTAACCTTAATGTTTCAACCTATCAATTTCTCAAACATCTTGGGTTTTATTAACTATGGTGATGGTTTGGGGGATGCATATAACTGGCTTCCAACATTTCATGGAGATTATGGTGACTCGGCCATATGGCATGTCAAATCTTTCCTTCATTTGATTGCTGACATAAATATTCTTCATGAAGACAATATGATGGAAATGTTTGCTGGCACTTTTCAGGGTGAGGCCTGTTTTTGGTTCTATCGAGGCCTTCCTAATAAATGTATAACTTCTTTTCCAAACTTCCTTTGGATGTTTTTAGAGCAGTGGCATGATGGCAGGGGTAGTATGAATGGTTTGAAAAAGTTCCTTGAAAATATCTTTACCTTCTACCTGTCTGGGACAGAGTATCACACGGAAACATATGATGGACCTTTTTCCATGATACAAAGTATTGAAGACTTGGAATCACTTCTTGAACATTTAAGTGAAGAGGAGGTTCATGATACTCCAGTCAAAAGGCATCTGAGTAGTTATTTAAGAAAGGAATCAATTAAGCATCTTTTAAAAGAGTATGAGGTATCTCCCAATACATAGTAAGATTTTGAGGAAGGGAAAATCCAAGATGATCATATTGAAGAGCTTCAGGAGGAGCCCATGATGGAACACATTGTTGAAGACTCTCCTCATGTCACCATAGCTGAAGACATTGAAGATTTGGTGTATTCTCAAGTGTGTTGCAATGATGATACCTTTCCAAAAAGCCCTCTAGAGAAATCCACTGAGAAACACATACCAAGTGATCCCATTGAATATGTCCAAAAAATTTCCTTGATTGAAGATAATATTGAAGATCCTCTTCATGATATCATAACAGAAGCCTATAAAGAAACCTATGATAAGATCACTACAGTGTGTGGTGACACTAGACCTTGTTCTCCTCATGTTGATGAAGGTTTGGAAAGTTTATTGCCTTGTAACATTTTATCTGAAAAATATTGTTATGAATACAAGGAAGACATGGATAGGCAGGAGGATGATTCCATGGATGAAGAGTCCCCCACATATGACATGGATGGGAGTGATGACTATTGGAATTTCATAGATAATCCAAATTGTGAAAATCTTATGGAGAATCCCACGCATGATATGTCCAACAATGGGAGTGTCTATTCAAAAATTTGTGGAAGTCCAATCTACAATACATCCATAAAGGGAAGCACAGATCTGGATGCCTGGGAAAACCTTAGTATGGAAGAGGAGCATTCAGAATTTTCATGTGATCATTCAAAATCATACCATGTAGAGCCACACAAGGGTATCAGTAATCAAGACATTGAGAAACAGTATTGTGAAAATTCAGATGTAATGCAGTCAGTGGAATATCAGTCTCATCCATCTTTTTCACATATAGAGGTTCCTTATGATTTGGAGCTACTTGGGGCTTGTGCAACAAGTTATCATTTGATAAGCCCCAATGATCAGTATGATGATGTAGTCAGTCTACCTCATCATTTTGATTGGTATATCAGTCCTATCCAGTCATGGATAGAATCAGCCTGCATGAGCACATACAAGTTTGGGAAGAATTTTTATGACATTGTTCATGCCTATGATCTCCCATCCATCCCACCCATCCTAAATTACCACGTAGGTTTGCATTTTCTGAATAAGGTATCCTTACTTTGGCTGGTAACCAAACACAAGGAATTTTTTTTTATGTTAATAAAATGCTTAGGTGGTTACATTGGATTTCTAATTACACTTAACCCTTTTTATATCATGCTTAGAGTAGGAAAATAAGCTCCTTGAAAAAGAACATTTACTTTCTGCATTTCTACTTAGCTATAATAAAACTTTGCTTATTTTAGTTAGTTACATTTATGTTGTGTAAATAAATCAACTTAATGGTTCATTTGGTTTTCTATAAAACTTGTGCTACTGAGGTTTTTCTTGTCAAGTTGAGA
>LPNX010003567.1:6535-42848 GCA_001517045.1 Pseudotsuga menziesii
CTTCTAGTTCTTATTCTTAAAATGATCTTTGTTAAGAGGACAATATCTAGCAATGTGTCCCATATTATGACATGAGTAACATTCAAAAGATGTGTAATCCCTTCTGGATTTATTCTTGGATTTAGGTGATCTCTTGGGAGATGAAACTTGACTCTTTCTTTTGAATCTTATATTCTTGGTGAGTGTAGATAGATCCTGATCTTCATGGTCATTTATCTTCTCTTCTCTGTTGATTATCCTTCCTTCTTCTTGTACACATTATTCCCATAGTTTTTTGAATTTGATTAGTTTTGTTCTAGCACATATTCCTCTAATGAAGGAATCCCATTCTCGAGGGAGACCATTCAGAGTGGTCATCACCACTTCTTCTTCTTCAACCATAGCACCAATGGCTTCCAACTTTTCTTTGATCTGAGATACTCTAGAGAAATATGATTATATGGTTTCTGAATTCTGTATCTTTACACCCTTGAGTTGGTTCCTCAAGGTCATTATTCTATTGATGTTCTTACCTTCAAACATATTAGTTAGTGCATCAAGCATTTATTTAGGAGTGTTCTTTGAAGATAGCCAGGAGATCAATTGATCCTTGATAGACTTAAAGCTATGGTCCTTTTCACTTTGATCATATCATTTTTGTGTTTTTCCTTTGTCTCTTCTCCTCCTGGTTCCTTGACATCTTCCTTGATAAAGCTGTCTAGGTCATGTTCTTCAAGGATGAGCATGATTCTGTACTTCCATGCTCTGAAGTTCTCTACTCCCTCAAGATTTTCATCAAGCTTGGTACCATTTTTCATCCTTAAAGAAAGAGAACATCAAATGGAAATATAGGAGATAGTGCTTACCAGTTTTAGGACCTTTATCTGGAACCAGCTTCAGGATGACCTAGGGTTTGGCTAGGAAACCCTAAAATTCAACTATGATCACTTGTGAATTTGAGAGGAGGAAAATATTTTCCTTCCCAAGGCAAGATAGACTTTATCTTGATTTTATGGAATCTGAGGATAGAATCTTGAAAAACCTGATGCCCTAGTTTCTTTTGACACAATGTTAGGTCAAAAAGTGAAAATCCTCAGAATGAAAAATTGCATCAATAGAAAGATGTGCCCTCCTAGGGAGAGTTGATTGGACCTAATTTTTTAGTTGATCTTTGGAGGGAGGTATCCAAATAGTAAACCCTATATTGTCATATTTCCAGATGAGCTGTTGCGCAATGTCTTCTTTCAGGTTAGCTATGATACCATGTTAATATTTTAAAAGTTGTTGTACCAAAACAAATGGATATTTTAAAGAATAAAAAGAAAAATAGAACAAAAGATAACAAAAAGATTTATTCTGGGAAACCACGTAGGGAAAAACCCAACAAAATTTCCTCTATATAGAATTCACCCAAGAACAATGTAACACTCAATAACAAGACTAGACTTCTTCCTCTCCTTTAATAGTTTTCACCATAGAATTCCATCAAAGATGATGACAATATCTCCCTCTATGGTTGTTGGTTTTTTCCAAATGCAACATACCAATATCGTAGTCACCACTCTAGATGTTGTCCACATCCTCAAATACCTTAATGATCATTATGAGCATAACATGGTGTTTAGTATGAATTATTATTGTTATATCATTCCAAAACCACCCACAAGTGAGCATGGTCATTTTCCCACTCCTCTTTTATACTCTTAGAAAACATCATTGTAAGACAAATATATACTCTACTTAGCGAATCATTAAAAAGAAAAACACAACCAATTGGGTACTCCTTTTGTTCCCCAATATGATAATTCTTTGAAGGAAGTAATCAATCAGAACGAATATGCAACTATCACAAAGGAATTTTCCCTAAGGGACTTGAAAAAACGTAATGTGATGTATATCCAAGGTCACCATATTGTTGACTAAAATGAGGACATATGTGGCACACTATGAGGGGATTTCAACACCTATTCAGGAGCCCCATTAGATACCCTCAATGTTAAAAATATCAAGTGATGATTTTAATATAGGATGGGATCCAAGCCATGGAATTGTTAATAATTTCTCTATCAGTTTCCACATGAATAGGTAACCACATACTCACTAATCATTGAGTACTAAACATATTGGTACATTGTTTAGTGGTACAACAATAGAATATCATAGGAGTCTAAGGTGTAACATTGTTTAATGGTCCAACAATAGAAGCTTGTAAGAGTCCAAGTTGTTACATTATTTAGTGGTCCAACAACAAGTGATTCATATTGTTATTTTGACATTAAGAGCCTCTACATAGGATACAAATGTCCCACTTCTATTTTGTAGAATCTTAAACAGTCAACTTGAAGGGATTATCACCAATAATACAATTCCTACCAAGTACATAAACCCAGTTCTTCATATCTGTTTAGAAAGCACCAACGTTTAGGAATTTCCATTTGATAACATTTGGCTAAGAGAACCAACTAAAAGTCACTCAATTCATGAATTCCTTCTTTCAAATTATATCTTCATGCAACATATTTTGGTGACAACCTTACTTCTAACTCAACAAAATTTGACATTGAATACAAATGAAGCCTATGAAATTGGACTTTGCAAGCCATCCTTCACTGTGAAACCTTAGTAAATGACTAACTAGGAGAATTCCCTCAATTTGTAAGGAACCCATATTGAACACAACTTTTTCAATTTAGAAAAATGACTATTCATAGGCTTATCAAATTTGCATATCATGTACCTCCATATTGGCCTCCTTATTAGGCAATCCATTTTAAACAGATTATCCTCAAGTATTATATTTTGAGATCAGAGATTCTTGCTTTATTCCATTTTAAGAAACGTTTTTCTCTTCCCAAGAGACACTAGTACTTCTACACTTAATGTTCAAAATCGCATAGATAATAGATCCCATTATTTCCCTCATGCACCCTCAATTTTGGTTTAGTTTCTTGGCTAGGTGTCTTGATTGATGAATATTGTCATGTCCAAATTTCAAAATCTTCCAAGTCCAAATTGGTGTGTAAGGAAGATCACATCCATGTATAGGACATGGAAATTTCCACACTATCAAAGATGAAATTACCTTCAAATCCCAAATTCCCTTCAAAACTAGGGACTTCATAATTATGAAATCTCGTGATAATAAAATGATATCACACAACCTAAAAGAGCCTCGTATGTTATTTATGTGTGTTCTATTCATGATAATGTAAATAATCAATTGTTTGCACATGGATTTTTGTTGAAGACATCTTATAAACATTTTGACAACAAAAAAATTCCTCTATTTCTATATCTATTGGACCTATCCCACCTTCTTCCTTTGGAAAATTTCAAAATTACCTTGCATGATGGGAAGTCCTTCATTACCTCCAAACATAGACCACAATTAATGGCTAAAAGTTTGACTAACTGTAACACCTCATCTTTGACCCCGTTTACATTAAATGCATATGATGTATATATTGTAATTAATGATAGTGTGGAGCTAAAGGAAAAAATGACCACCATGGATTATCGTTTTTATGTTTCGATGATTAAATCGATGCCGATGGTATCTTGTGCTATCCAACACATTATAATTTTTGACATCATGTAAATATGCAATTTAATTAAAAACCCACAACCAGCTATGTCAATGCAACAAATAATGAGATGGTGGCATGATTTCCTAAGGATAATGGGGGGAAATATTCAAACCTTTGGGGCCAATGGGGAAAAGCCAAATGTCAAAGGGAGAACCCATCAAAAATGTCAACTACCTTTCTTGTATTATTCACCCAATCATTTATTACTTCCAAAAGTTGGTTGAGTTCGTTATTGCATGGGATGGGCAAGGTATGACAACCCAAAATTTGAATTTGGGAAGCTATCAGTTTTGGGAAATGCGATTTTGACTTATGGGGAAAGTTATTGCCCAAAAATGCAGCTCATTCCTAGGGGCATTCACGTTTTTGTTATTCCCCATGATTTTGGAGCTCCTGGCATTCACCATTCACGTTCTCTACTGTGTTCTTCATTTTTCCTAGCTGGGAAGTGTTTTTTTTTCAGTGGTTGTGATCACTCCTAGGCATTTTTGTGTTGATTCCACCTCTCCACGATTGGGTAATTTCATGTTTCAGAGTTGCACAACAAATGGGGGGAACATAGCCATGAATTTTGGGTGTCAATTGAGTTCTTTTTGGCATTGTTAGGGCCATAAACGAAATGAATGTGGAATTTGAATTGCTGCTAAGGGGGTTTTTTACCCATCTACAAATTCATTTTTTGGCTCCCAAGTCGATTTTTATCAATCCCAGATCTGGAAATTGTTGTGTATGCCTCTGTTGTTTTGGTTGAATTGTTTTTGGAGTGGAAATGGGGTCTGAGCCTACTTGATAAACCTAGTGTGTGTAGGAGCCTCATAGACAGAGCTAGAGGGTTGACTTTTTTCTCTGCACCCCCTGAATAGCACTAGAAGGGAAGGCATGGCCCGAGGGACTGCATAGAAAAAAGGGGGATGCTTCCTTGTGTTGGGTGTGTGTGGATGTCTTCGAAGTCAATATAGTTCTTGTGGAGGTGTCCATAGCTCTTGGATTGAGCTCACTAGCTTAGCAGCCAACCTTTCCAGCTCCCTGTTAGCTTGATAAACACAACTATGTTGGATTTCCTGAGTTTTGTGTATCCTTAGCTACGTGTGAGCCTGCTAGATTCCCCTTATTCCTTGTGGAATCATGCCTAGCTCAGGGGTGGTAGTGTTGCTGAGTGACTGATGAGCACACTAGCCTATGGTTGGGTGGAACGTTGCAGTGACGCAACTAGTTGTTAGACAAGCTTCTTCTAAGATAAGTATTCTTGTGTTTAAATCCTTTCAACTATTTGTTTTATAAATCCATATGAACATGTTAAATGTTGTGAATGAATGAAATTGCTTCTGCTGTTTGATAATCATTTATTCATCTATGTATGTTTAAGTTAAATGCATTTTATTTTATGTTCATGGGGTTAGATTTCCTAGAATGTTAGCATTATCGTCGCATCTGGTAGAAGGGTGGGGACATGGCACTAACTTTGTGAAAAAGGGAAGCTGAAAATAACAATAGTGAACATGACTATCTTGACTAATCTCACTCACCCTTGTAGGTTTTCTTGCTATTGGCCAATCCTTGTTATACAACTTCTGGAACTTGTTATTCAATATTTTAAGGTACTAGTCCCACACCTCATAAGGAGAAATACCATCACTAAAATGAATTCCCAAATATCTGATAATGTGCCTCTATCAATCCTTTTCAAACCTCACCAACCAATCGGGACTATACTCATCTCCTATAATACATAAATCTTGTTTATGTTAAATGCTTAAATTTTCACAAAAACTATTGAGGCATTCCATGGTTCCTCAACTAATTAGTGTGAGATGGACCAGAAGAAGGGAGTTGTTTGTGAAATGATTATATTGTGATTTATTTCACAACCTGTAGGCATAAGTAAGCCTTGAATTTTACCTTCATTTATTAGCAGCCTCTGGTAAAGCATTCAATGGAATATATTACCATATACATACAAGTAAAAACATTAAGGATAGATTTGGAAAGTGGTCTTGAGCAAAGAAATTTTATTAGGCAAGAAAGCATTAACAACCATTTTCGAGGTATGTCAAAAATAAAACTTTAACCATTGCATTAAATTTCAACCCAAGGTCCCAAACCCCCAAGAAGATAAGCATCTTTGATATAAAGTCCCAATCAGTTGAGGTACCATAAAGTTCCATATTGAAAATCCGCCCACAATTATTTTGTGATCCCTACAATTTCTCCTCAAAAAGTTTCCTTGAATTGAACTACTTTTAACTTTGCTTTTGATTTGGACACAAACATAAATATTTTATGATTAGACAGACACGTTCTTCAATGGCTTGGGAAATCTACCACTACCCACTTAAAAAATTTCAATCATCATAATTTATACACTCACCACTATACAAGTGAATAAGTGATCTGTTCAAGCTAGCCTTTGATGGAATATATGGATATACATTTCCTGCATTTAGTCCCTTGGACCCTCAACCTAAGTTTATTCATTTATTTGTCCATCCTTGAATGATTCCACATAAAGAGAACAAAAATAATTTTTTCTAAGGCCATATGACAATAGTTACAGAATTGGTTTCTGTAAATCACCGAGTTTATAGGCAAAAATAGCGAGACATTACTCCCAACATATATAAATATTATCGAATTTGGATACCTAACAATAGATGTACCCATAAATTGAGCAACAAAATCTAAAGTTTAAAGTTCAATATTTTTAGAATCCAATGGGTAAATGATAAAGAGAACATTAAAATAAGAGGTCCCAATGCCTTAATAATGATCATAAAAAATACCTATTTATGATCTGCAATTGTCATGATGTCCCCGCAGCTATGTCTATCTTCAATGTGTGTAGAGACTAAGGGGGTACCTCTTCCATTCCACCTTCACTGGAAGTCTCTCACCCTTCGGCCTCATTTTTCGCATCCACATGACCGTCCACTTGTGTGTCTTTCCTAATCTCTCTCAGTGGCCCATTACATTATAGGGCTTTTGAATTCTTTGAGGCCAATGAATTCTTGTCATGGGAATTCGGTTTAGTGTCGATTCTCTGATCTGTGACATCTTCACCGACAATATCTATGGTCACCATTTGTGTGGTGCTAAAAAAATAACTCACAAGAAAATCCTTCAACTGTAATCCTTTGCAGTCCTCCTCATTATCATAAATGTCGGTGGTTCTACCCTTGCGGACTACGAAGAACTTTTTTTCTTTTAATGCAATCGAGAAAGAGAAAAATTATCATTGGATTGGAGAAGAATGGATATGGGTGAATTAGTTGCTACCATTATCTCTTTTTGGAGGTGAAAAAGCATCTAGCTCCTCCAAACCGTATTTTACCTCTGCTGCCCCTCAACCGGCTTACCCCACAAATGGTAGCTACATTGTTTAGTATGTCCAAGAAGGACCAAAGCACTTCTGCCTAGTCTATATTTTTTTTCTTTTAAAATGAAATTTGTAATCCTATATTGTATGGTTCATTAAAATGATTCAATGCCTCTATTCCTTTTTCAGCAAAAAAATAAAATAAAATAAGTGTACAAATCTCACTACTCAAAACATCAAGCGTCTCAAGAAGATATTGATTTATTGAAACATTTTCCATAAGTATTTATTTCTTTTTAGCCACTACAATTTTTTTTTAACTAAAAAAATATTATTGAAATTTTTAAATAAAAAAATGATGGAGATTATTTATACAGTCTAAACAATGAAGTTTATCTACACTATATTATTTTTTCATGTCAAAAAAACATATTTCCTTATGTCCAAAGAAAACAAACTCTTAACCAATCACAAGTAATTTTAATATTTTATTTCATAACTAAACTTATATTTAATGTTAGACGCATTTATTTGTAATAATTGTAATTATTTATTATAAATGTTAAAATAAGTAACCCGCTAAATGCTATGAACTCAATTTGGTGTGTCGCTAGCACACTATGATCATTGACACTAAAGTAAATATCTATATATTATATTTAGACTCCTTTGTCAAAAATTACAATTTTACATTGTTGAGTGACATAGGGGGTCTCCGAATCCATATAGAGTGTTACAATTCACTAAATTTTAACACTATAGAATGGGGTCTTTATATTGCTTGTCAAAATTGCAAGTTTCCATTGCTCAATGTTACAATTAACGTCTCTTGGGTCTCTAAAACCATCTACAATATTACAATTTACTAAAATTTAACACTTTAGATGGATTCAAAGACAATTGACGTTACCCGAGTCTTTAAATCCATTTGCATTGCTAAAATTTAGTAAACTGTACAAATTCATTGCCATATTTGTAATTTTCCATTGTTGGGGCAGCACAACTAAAAATGACTAACATAAATGACTAATTCATATTCTTAGTCATTGTTAGTTAGTCGTATTTGTATTTCTATGATTAAATTACTCGTTTACATTATTCATTTTTATTTTAGCCACTTGTTATCTAATCGTATACTTTATCCTGTGACTAAATTAGTCGTTTATCTTAGTCCTTTTTAGTTGGATCACTTAAAATTGATCAATTTTGGTCGTTTATCCTTTGAAAAAACTGTGGTGACAAACTTTTTTGGTCAGCTAGTCACTTATCTCTAATTTTCTACTAGTTTCAATAACCCATTTAGTTTTCAAATTATTATTTAATCTCTAATACATTTTGTAAGAAACCTCCAAACTATATAAGCTAACAAAAAGTTCTAACTATTTAAAACATAAAACATAAGATTTTTGTACATATACATTTTTGAAAATATATGATTGGATTTATCTCCCCAAACAAAACCACAAAACACCAAAAAGGATAACAAATAAACTAATCATAAAATGCTTCACAAAAGTATGCCATGAAATGTTCAATGGAAAGTATATATAGCATTGTTTTTGACAATATTATTGTTATAATTCATATACTATATCTCGTTTCAATATAATATATAAATCTCTTATTTATTTATTTATATATATTAAAATTCATTAATTAAAGATATATATTGCCATTTCCTCTCATATATATTGAGAGAGATTTACCAAATTTAGTTGTTTGTTTATAGTTATGTGTCTATCGTGATGGTGTTATTGGAGCAACGACACAGGTCTTGGAGCTTTTTCCTTATAGGTGATGTTAGCATCACGAGTTTGTTTTTAGAGTTATTAAATTTTAATTGATATATATATGATATGAATTGGTTTTTGATCTTATAATTGGATAAGTATTTGTATTAATCTTTTTAATAGTTTTTATCTGATATGAATTGGTTTTTTTAATCCATGTTTTGAATAACTATTTATGTTTTTGGTTTTAATTTTCAAAATTACTACTTTTAAGTGGTAAGAATTTGTTTAAACTTCTGCTTGCCATGAATGGATATGTTTTGAACATTTTTATGTTCTTTTCACATCTCAAAATTATTAATTTTCAATTCTGAGAATGTCTTTAAAGTTTTTTTTTCCATGAAACCAGTTGTGAATTAGGGTATGAAACTCTATGTTGATTTGTATTTTGCTTTGTGTTCTAATATATGTGAAAGATTACACATACTCTTTGTTAAAAACATATATACTATCAAAATGCAAAATCAATAAATTTAAAAAATTTACTAACAATTCAACCTAAAACATTAAACAAATTTTGTGAAAGGTAATGGCTTGACACAATATTATTTAAATATTATTTGTTTAAATAAGATATATACTAAAAAAAATAATTGATTTTTATATTACAAAAGTATATGGCATTTATATAGGACCATGGAATGTTTATCTCATTAAATGGAGTTTTATCTGGAATCAATGTAAGTGTATTAATAAGAAAAATAAAATCTCCACATAGTGTAAGCAAAAATTCAAACACATAGTTACACAAGAGTTCACATAGACGTGGCGACTGTAATGGATGCCCAAATTTTGGATACCATTAAAGTTCATTATGAATTAATTAGTAAAATTAATGAGTTAATTAATATGATACAATCAAATACTTATATTGATTTAATTTTAGTTTGTAATCATTAATACATTTATTTTGTAATTTCTTATTTTATGTTTAAGAGTGATTGGTCATTTAACTTTGTTTTCCCGAATCAATTATTTTTTACAATAATTATTAGTAATTGAGTATTTTTAATAACATATTTTAATAAAAATATTTTTATGAATTAAATAAATAATAATATTATTGTTATTATTAGGAAGGATAAAGTGATTAGAAATATTGGGAAAAATAAATATTTCAATAAGTTAAATAATTTTATGTGAAAATAATTTCTTATTTCATAGATAAAGGAATCTCAAAAATCTAATTAAATTATTATTAATTTTGATGGGTAAAAATTTAAAGTGGGAAGGTCACAAAAGGTTGATCAATCTCTAGTCCATTTATGAAGTTGAATTAGAGAGTTTGAAAGAAGAATCAGAATCCAGTATTATATACAACGAAATGGTTGGTTATTGCCTGATACTTATCCCCTTGAAGCCCTAGATTGGCGATATTTGGAATCCATGAAGACGTTATTGTTGAAGTGAAGACTAAGGTAATTTGGCTTCTCTTTTATGACGATTTGCATTGCTAATTTGCTTATGTTCAAGAAGTATTTACATTACTGCCCATTTTTATTTTCTTTTTAGAAAATTTGAAGAGTTCTTAACAACGTCTGCTAATTTGTTTTTAAACAAAACAAATCATGGAGGGTGGAGATGCCACATGGGTTGAATTTCGTATTTTTCAGGAAGAGGGAAACAAAGAAAATATGGAGAATACTTGTGCTTGTTCTATCACCTTGAAGGTATGAGGTTTGGGGCTTAGGGGGCTTTCTTCAGACATCCATTCATTGTTAGGACCCTGGCCATGGTGCGTTCATGCTCAAAGGGGAAGTTTTGGAAATTACAATAGAGGGCATCTACTTTTTTATGGGTTCTCGAGGAGAGGAGCTCCAATGAACCTTAAGGTGTTGTTCGAGGGGAGATTGTCTAGTGAACCATGCCCACAAAATTCAAGGTGTTATAAAACTCATGTTTATGAAGGTAAGGATGGACTATGTGTACATTACGAAAAAAACATGACTATGGTCACTTTGCTACCCTTGTCCTCTTGCTTTTTGCGGAATGCATTTAAAATCTAGGAGTATTGTTTGAACTTCTGTTGGTTTATAGAAATGTTTATCCCCAAATTCGATGTCACATGAAATCACATCCTTAGATTCCAATTGGTTTTGAATGGCATCTCTACGTTGCATTAGCTGCAGATAATGAGGAGTGTCAAAGGGAAGGAATCTAAAGATCCAAGTTTTCGATGATAGAGGTGCATTACCACTTATCAGAGTACGAAATGCTGAACAAAAAGCTAATAGAACACAATAAACGATTCCCTAAATCCACTTGTTATTGAAAATGATACTTTCTATTGAAAAAACGAGTAACACATCTGCCTGTATTATAAATGGAAATCGAGTTACCATTTCTTTGGGAAGAAAATAATAGATTCTTGTAACGTCTCCATACCCCATAATGCAGATTAATTAAAAAAATTCCTCAAGAACACATGTTCTCCTTCTAAACATCGGGCATGGACATCAACACACACTTCATTCTTCTTTCTCAAACTTAGAAGGCACTGTAACAAACTTTTCTCCCTTCACAGATCCCTTCTGCGACTAGAAACACCATTTCCACATTAGACCTGTTCCTTCCACACTTCTCCCTCCGCCTTTCGCATTTCTCCCTTCTGAACTCGAAACTTAGACACTGGGAATTCAAGGGTTCAACGAACTAAATTATCAACCTTTAAACCTTCTTCCTTCCACACTTCCGCTTTCTCCCTTCTGCACCTCGGAACTCGAAAATTGAAAAATTCAAAGGCTCGATGAATTGGATTATCAACCTTCCGCCTTCCCTAGCCCGAAACTCAGAAATAGGAAAATTCAAAGGCTCGTTGAAGTGGATTATCAACCTTTTTCCATCTACCTTCCGCACTTCCTCTTTCCTCCTTCTGCACCTTGGAACTCAAAATCAGAAAATTATCTTTTTTCCTTGGAATTCTTCTACGCTTTCGACTTTCGACTTCCGACCTTGGACTTCGAAAATCAGAAAATACAGTTCCTTCCTTGTTTTGAACTTCCCTTTCTGCCTCCCTCCTTTTTCCTTTTGCAGGTGGATCCCAAGGTGTGGAAACACAATGAATCTACCATGTTCAACTTTTCCTCTTCCGATTTTCACCTTCCGCCTTCTGCGGGCGGATTCCAAGGGGAGGAAACTCAATAATTCTTACCTTACCTTTGTTTTTGGCCCTATAATAGGATTCTAGCCTCTATGAACTTGGGAAAAAGCATCACAAAGATACCAAGCATGCACATAAGTCAAACCAACCTTCAGTTTGTTTTATCAGACTGTCCAGCCAAGCCAACACCAGTTGGTTTTATCAGGCTACAGGCTTACAAGCCAACACTGTTGGGTTTATCAAACTATTCAAAGTCAAGCCAACAATTAGTTTAAGGACCAACCAAGCCAACAGATGGGTTTATCAGGCTACCAGCCAAGCCATCATTCAAGTTGGGTTTATCAGGTTGTCAACCCAAGGATTTCTCACAAGGCCAAACATAATAAGATGCATCGAAGCCAACAGATGGGTTTATCAGGCTACCAGCCAAGCCATCCTTAGAGTTGGGTTTATTAGGATTCTAAGGAAATGGAATGGTATAATGGCTAAGCTAGTGGCTCATTCAAGAGCTAAGGACACCTCCACAAGATCCATCTGACCTAGAAACCATGACACCTACACACCCAACAAAAGGAGGCATCCCCTTCTCTTCCACACAGTCCCTCGGGCTATACCTTCCCTTCTGGTGCTCTTCAGGATGTGCAGAGTCATTTCACTAGATACTCTTATTTTTTCTTGAGGTTCCTTCTACACTAGGTTTATAAATCCCCTTCCTCGTCTCTTCCACTCCTAAGTCTTGTGTATCATTCAGACCTAAACCAAGGTGCAATACAAAACAAACCACAAGGAAACACAACCACACAGGATTCACTCTTTGACAGAGGATCCCATTGTGGAAATGCCTTTTGTGACTCAAGAGATTGAAATTGAATCGTCTGAACCACGAAACCCTGCTCCCTTGCTTGACAAAGGAAGATACTTGCAAATAACTAGTTCTATGGTCCTAGGAAGTGAACCAATACGACAATGGAGTCAGGGATGGAAAATCAAAGACAAAAAACCACGGTTCTATATCACAGGTGAACGCACAACGCGCAAGAGAAGTATGGAGATCTCCCATGGTAGAATCCCCTGGACAATGATGAAATGGAATGGAATGGTTTGAATGAATGAAGAGTGATCAAAATCAAAACACAACATCCTCTAATGGACTAGGAAAACATCATGTGCTTTCTTCCTGCAGAAGCAAAAGTGTGGCTTCCCCCAGGCTACAAGCCTACTCAGACTGCATTCTACCATGCCTTACGTTGTCCCAGGCATTAATTGCCTCATCCAATTTCTGGAAGAAATTAATGATTGAGAGTAGAGGACAAAAAGGTGGTTGAGGTACATGGGTTTCCCCATTTGAACCTAGTCACACCTTATTGCATCAGGGGGTTTGACTAACTCCCCACCCTATCCCTCGTGGAAGCATGCCCCCGTCTCTTTAACATTTGCAATCCCATAGCTAGTTGTGGTATTTTATTAATTTTCATATTTACATGATATATCAAAATATATACACTGTGCTTGACTTAGCACTATCACCACAGGTATCTTCCTTGATCACCTATACAGAAAACCAGATCAGTGACAAGGCCTTGGCCTTGAGCTCCATGCCATGATCTCAATACAATATATACATCATGTATAATATTAATACCATGGGGTTAAAACTGAGGTATTACAATCCCCTCCCCCTTTAACAACACTGTCCTCAGTGCTTAACAAAATTGAACAAAAATTCTACACTGGCACCTCCTCACTACTCTGCAAATTTGAACAAAAATGGATGTGCCAATCACATGGCATCCTCCAACTCCCAAGTAGCCTCCTTAGGACCGTAGTGCTTCCATTGCACCTTTACCTGTCATATGGCTCGATTATGGAGCATGGTGATCTTCTTATTGAGGATGCGCAATGGCTTGGTTTGGAACTCTCACTTGGGTTCCACCTAAATCACATCCCAATCAATCACATGGTTAGGGTCATGTACATATTTATTAAGCAAATAAACATGAAAAACATTATTATCTCTAGTGTTAGCAGGCAATGCAAGTCTATATGCAACTAACCCTATTCGTTCCATCACTTCAAACGACCCACAATATCTAAGTGACAACTTGGCACAATTTCCAATGTTCAAAGATCTCTTCTTTTCCCTCACTCTAAGGTAAGCAGGATCCCCAACACTAAACCCTCTATCAAACCTATGCTTATATGCATAGATTTTTTGTTTTTCATGGGATTCCTTCAGATTCATGCCTGATCTTAGCAAACTCCTTCTCCATTTCCTTGAGCAATTCTGGCCCAAGAACAAAGCTATTCACAGGATTATCCTAGGTCACAAGTGTCCTACACCTTCTCCCATACAAAGCTTCATAAGGACTCATCCCCAAGGATGTTTTTTATCCATTATTATAAGCAGACTCTACCAAGTGTAGATAATCCTCCCACTTGGATGGTTTGTCCATCACATACATGCAAAGCATGTCTTCCAACACTTGATTCACCCTCTTCATCTGACCATAAGTCTGAGGATGGTAAGTAGTGCTAAAATTTGGATTTGTACCCAAATATGCAAACAAACCCTTCCAAAAATTGGAAGTGAACTCGACAACCCTGTCAAAAACTATTTCGTTAGGCAATCCATGCAACTTGAAAATCTCCTTCATGAATATTTTTGCAATGTCATCAATCTTATGTGTGGACTTAACAGGTATAAAATGTGCTTCCTTTGTCAACTTGTCCACCACAACCATGATAGAATCATGTTGTCTCCAAGTCATTAGAAATCCTGTGATAAAATCCATGGAAACAAATTCCAATTTCCATTCTGGAACTAGAAAAGGTTGCAACAAACCTATTGGGTGTTGATGCTCAACCTTCACCTGCTGACATTTCATGCACCTTGAAATATGCTCAATAATTTCATTCTTCATTCCTGGCAAAAAGTACTTCTTTCTGGTCGTAGAAATCATCTTTTGATATCCTAGGTGACCAAAATAAGGAATTTGATGGATCTCATCCATAACAACTCTCCTTAAATCTGTTACATTTGGAATATAAATTTTATTTTTATAAGTAAGAGGCCCATCTTAAGTCCAATTTATATCCCTCATACCTCTTCTCAATACTTTGATGCTGCAATTTATCTTTTACCTGCACATACAATTCATCTTCAACAACATGATTAACAATCTGATGTCTCAAGTCAAACTGGAAAATACTAAGAGATTCCAAGTGAATTTCATGCACTTTATTGCTAAGTGCATCAACCACTTTGGTTTCCTTTCATTTTATGTGTTTGATCTCAAAGTCAAACTCACATAAAAACTCCAATCATCTATCTTTCCTGGCATTTAGAGTAGGCTGATCAAACAAATATTCTAGACCACGGTGGTCTATCCTCAACTCAAACTTTCTTCCCATTAAGTAATGCCTCCACATGTTGAGAGAATGTACTATGGCTGAAAGTTCCAAATAATGAGTGGCATAGTTCTTCTCTTGATCCTTCAACTTTCTTAACTCATATCATACCATGTGGTTGTCTTGCATGAGAACTCCTCCAAGTCCTTGACCACATGCATCAGTACACACCATAAAATACTTTTTTGGGTCTACAATCTTCAGAATTGGTGTACTTGTGAGAATATTCTTCAACCGCTGGAAGCTTTCCTCACATATTGGTGTCCATTCAAACTTCATCCCCTTCTTTTGCAAAGAAGTGATTGAATTTTCAACCTTAGAGAATCCCTCAATGAATCTCCTATAATAACCTGCAAGGCCCATAAAATATATTACATCTGTCACATTCCTCGGAGCAAGCCAATTCATAATGGCCTCAATCTTCTCAGGGTCTACAGATATACCCTCATCTGAGATGATGTGAACCAAATAATGAATCCTATCTTTATAGAAGCCAAATTTGCTCAAATTTGCATATAACTTATGCTCCCTGAGCAATTGCAATGTCATCTCAGATTTTCTTCATGATCTTCCTCATTCTTAGAATAAATGAGGATGTCATCAAGGAATATAGGAACAAACTTGTCTAGATACCTGCTGAAAACACTATTCATAAGGCACATAAATGTAGTGGGTGCATTTGTGAGACTAAATGGTACCACTACAAACTCATAATGTACATACCTTGTTCTGAAGCCTATCTTATGAAGTTCTTCATCCTTGATTCTTACCTAATGGTAACCAGACCTTAAGTCCATCTTGGGAAATACCTTTGCTCCTCTGATTTGATCAAAGATTTCATCAATTCAAAGTAATGGGTATTTATTCTTCACCGTGACTTTGTTCAGTCGTCTTTAATCAATATAGATCCTGAATGTACCATCTTTCTTCTTCACAAACAGAATTGGTGCTCCCTAAGGAGATGCGCTCATCCTGATATACTTATTTTCCAACAAATATTGCAACTACATCTTCAGCTCTAGCGTTTCAGGTGTACTCATTTTGTAGGATGTCTTGGACAGTGGTGTTGCTCTTGGGACAAGTTCAATTATGAAATCAATGTCCCTCTTTGGAGGAAGCCCTGGAATCTCACCAGGAAACACATCCTTGAATTCCTGCAACACCTGAAAGTCCTCCAACCAAGGAGTTTCATTCTCTGCTTCCTCCAACACATGGGATGCGTACAATCTGCAACTTTTCCTACATAACTTCTTCAGCCGCATTGCTGAAATCTTCCTAACAAAAATCACCTTTGGAATTCCTCTTACAACCCTTACCCTTAAGTTTCCTTCCTCATCTAAGCACTCAAAAGTCTTGTTGTAACAATCAAGATTTACCTTGTGTGCTTCCAACCAATCCATTCCAATGAGGATATCACGGGGAACCAAGTGGTATAACATTCATATCTACATAAGTGATCGATCCCTCCATAACTAATGGACACTTTTCTACCACTTCACTGATCTTTCTCTTAGTTCCAGTGGCTAGCTAGACTAACCATGACTTGATATGCTTTAAATTCTTAAAAGCACAAATTTCAACTACTCTAGGAGTAATGTAACTATGAGTAGATCCAGGGTCAATTAAAACATAAACATATTGCTCAACAATATTACCCACAACTTCAGTCACTGTGACTCTCCTCAAGTGCTGCATAGATCCTAGGAACAATCCCTGCAACTTGACCCACACTTTCTTCTTCTCAAATGTTATGAGCCTTCCTTACATACCCATCCTCAAGTGGGAAATTCCTGTACATGTGGGGTCCTCCACATTTCCAACATTGAAAAGGCTCTTTGTTCTGTTGTGGATATCTTGGTTGTTCTCCCATTGCTCTAGCTGACTTACTCACAGCTTAGGACAGTTGCTTCTACTGATTCCTGAAGTGAGAAGGTATGAAATCTTTCTTCCTCTGATCATACTTTTCATTTCTCTTTTCCTTCCAAGCCTTATGGATATCGGGTTTTCTCTCGCTTTGTTCATAGCAACACTTAGATTTACTTTTTGTTTCTTCCAAAGTTCTAGGTTCATAAAACTCAATTCTATCCTTGTAGGACTAAGCTAATCCACTTACAAAATGCTAGACTTTTACCTTTTCCTCTTTAATGTACCTGACATACCTTAGAAGTTCCAAGAACTTGTTGGCATACTCTTCCATGGTCTGTTGTCCCAATTTCAGCTCATGGAATTCTTTGATGTTATCATCATAATACCCGTCAGAGAATTATTTCT
This sequence comes from Pseudotsuga menziesii, assembly GCA_001517045.1. Taxonomy (NCBI): domain Eukaryota; kingdom Viridiplantae; phylum Streptophyta; class Pinopsida; order Pinales; family Pinaceae; genus Pseudotsuga; species Pseudotsuga menziesii. The sequence continues at coordinate 23,984 of LPNX010003567.1, forward strand.
GCTTGAAGTATTTCTTGAACTGTTTCCAAGTGATCCTCCTTTCACTGATCCCTTAGAGGAAATTTCAACTCAAAATGGGCCTTTTAACTCTAACTCAAATTTCATGTCATCATGTATTAGCCAATGAAATTGCTTTAAATTTGAAATACCATATAGGTCTTAAACACATTTTTAATATAAATTTGGGGATAGGTATCATAAAAAAAAAAACTACTTTTTTTGTTTGTATTTTTGACATACCGCTTCGTGTTTTTACTCAAATTTTGATCGGGAGAGCTCATTGGATGCAGAATTAAATTCCGCATCCAACGCGTACCCACTCAACATACTTTTGACTGACCCCGCTACCCCAAAAATAAGAAATACCTGAAAAAACGTGATGATGATGTCATCATCACGTTTTTTCAGGTATTTCTTAGTTTTGGGGTAGCGGGGTCCATCAAAAGTATGTCGAGTGGGTACGTGTTGGATGCAGAATTTAGTTCCACATCCAACGAGCTCTCCCGATCGAAATTTGAGTAAAAGCACGGGGATATATGTCGAAATTACAAACAAAAATGGTAGTTTTTTCTTTTCTTCTGCCAAAATTAATAAATATTATTTTATTACTTTTTTTTAGGAGGCCCATTTTAAGTTGAAATTTCCTCTAATGTTCTTTACTTGCCTAAGGTGCTCCCACCAAATGGATGCTCTACAATTTAGGTTGAAGATGGAAACCCTAGCTTTCATATTTTCTTAATAGTCTTGGAATTGGAAATATTTCCTTGTCCCAAGAAGCCAATATTCAGCTTCTTGTCTAGTCTTTATCTCTCCATTGAAGGTAGGCAACCTTTCCTTTTCAAACTCATCACTTGAGTTGTTTCTATAAATCCTCTCTCTCTCTTTTCTCAGTGAGATGAAGAGATTGATCCCCTAGTGGATCTTTTAGAATCAGAGGACCCACAAGGAGATCTCTTTCTCCTTCTTCTAGCACTTCTCTTACTACCTTATGGCTTCTCTATACGACGCCTAGAGCCCATCCACTCTTGGATGTCTGTTAAGCTTTTTAACATGGTGGCATTCAGCTGATGATGCTCTTCTTGAGCTTTAATCAGGCTTCTCATGGTGGTTGCAATGTTTGGCGGCGTCTCTGTAATCTTCTACCATTAGAATTTGTATCATCATTTCCAACACAGACATTTTCCCCATAGGGATTCCAAGCATCATACATCTCATAGGTTCTCATGGCTAAGCCACAACCCACTTTTTCAATCTACACTATGACTCTGCAAAACATGTTAACAACATCATTTGTTAGCTAATCTCATAATAAAAACCACTTACCTGTTGCCCATGGAAGTTTTCTTTGTTTTGCAGCTAACAATATGTTCAAACCATTTACCAACAACTCTGTTAACTATTCAAGTACTCGTTCTATCCCATCTAGGCCCTGCGATGCAACCAACAACTCCAATACCACAATGTAGTGTACTATAATATTGGTATCAGAGGGTACTCTTATCTCTTTCTGGCCCATCCAGGCCCAATGCTGCAACCCATAGCTCTGATAACATAACGTAATGTTCCCATACCCCATAATGTGGATTAATTAAAAGCATTTCCTCAAAAACACATGTTCTCCTTTGAAACACCAAGCATGGACGTTAACACACACTTCAACCTTCTTTCTTAGGCATAGAAAGCACTGTAATAACCTTTTCGCCCTTCATAGATCCCTTCTGCAACCAGAAACACCATTTCCGCATTGGATCTTTTCCTTCCGCACTTCACCCTCCGCCTTCAACCTTCCTCCTTTCTCACCTCCGAACTCGTAAGCTAAGAACTCAAGGGTTCAATGAAGTGAATTATCAACCTTCCGCCTTTCGCCTTCCGAACTTCCACTTTCCGCCTTACGCACCTCGAAAATTGAAAATCAGAAAATTCAAAGGCTCGACGAAGTGGATTATCATCCTTCCTCCTTTCGCCTTCTACACTTTTTCTTTCCACCTTCCGCACCTTAGAAATTGGAAAATTCAAAGGCTCGACAAAGTGGATTATCAACCTTTTGCCTTCCGCCTTTCACACTTCCACCTTCCTCCTTCCGCACCTCAAAAATCTAAAAATTATATTTTTTCCTTGGAATTCTTATGCACTTCCAACTTTAGCCTTTTGACCTCGGACTTCAAAAATCGGAAAACACACTTCTTACCTTGTTTTCAACTCCTCTTTCTACCTCCCTCCTTCCACAGGAAAATCCCAGGGTGCGGAAACACAACGAATTTGTCTTGTTCAACTTTTCCTCTTCTGGTTTCCACCTTCCTCCTTCCATAGATGGATTCCAAGGGGAGGAAACTCAACGATTCTTACCTTAACTTCATTTTTGGCCCTGTATCAGGCTTCTAGCCTCTATGAACTTGGGAAAAAGTATCACAGAGATATCAGGCATGTACATAAGTAAAATGCATAAAACATACAAGGCATAATAAGAAAATATAGGGACATTCATACACAAGTAACCTCTACTTGATCATCAACAAACATTTAACATGAAAATAGCAATTCATAGATAATTCGTGGTATAAACAAGTATAAAAAAAAAAAATTATCTGGATGATTAAGTTTTCCTACAACTAGCTATGTCGCTACAACGTTCCACCCAACCATAGGCCAATGTGTTCATTAATCTCTCAACACACTTCCACCCCTAAGCTGGGCATGATTCCCACAAGGAACTAGGGAACAACAAACTTACACACATCCAGACCAAAGCACGCACACAGTCAAACCAGCCTTCAATTGGTTTTATCAGACCGTCCAGCCAAGCCAAAACCAGTTGGGTTTATCAAGCCACAGGCTTACAAAAAAACATTTTTGGGTTTATCAAACTATTCACAGTCAAGACAGCGATAGTTTAAGGACCATCCAAGCCAACATATGGGTTTATCAGCAGGGATGATTTTAGGGGCGAATTTTAGCCCAATGGCGAATTTTAAGGGTTACCCAAAAAAAAGTGGGTGAATTTTTATATTAAAATGTTATTATTTTATTTAATAAATTCACCCATTGTTTATTTTGTATATAGCTGCCCCAAGGTAAATCGCATTCATCCCGATTTAGGGAAAAACTGGAAAATGAATATTAGCCCAAGAAAATATTGATTTTTGCCCACATTCGCCTGAATTTTTCTGAATTTTTCCGACTGGGAGGAGATTTTTGCCCAAATTCGCCTGATTTTTTCCGATTGGGAGGAGAAATGAAGGTGGTTCCCCAGATTTATGGATAATAGCTTAAAAAATTGGTATTTCACCCAAGATTTATGGATAATACGATTAAAAATTTGGTATTTCGCCTAGACTTATGAATATTTCGGTAAATTGGTCTTACTTCAACCTTGATTGGGGTAAATTGGACATAGTTCGTCTTGGATTTGGATTTGTGGACAATTATTTGAGTAAAATGTGGAGATTTAATCAATTCGGGAAGTTTTTTCACTGGATTTGGTTCATATTTGAGCAAAAAATGGATAAATTTAGTCCAGTTTGGAAGTTTTTTACATATATATAATGGTGCAAGAGTCAGGACTTAGGCTCAACATCAAGCTTGGTTTCTATTGCAAATCAATCTTTACAGTGGCTGTGCAGATTCGTGGAAAGCAATTTCACAAAGTTTCTTCTATCTGTAGGATTTTTACAGGTTAGTTTCTTGAATCTTCTTCTATCTGTAGGCTTTTTACAGGTTAGTTGTTATGAGCACTCAACCTTGTTTGTGTTATAAATGGTGTGGTTTTTTTTCTTTTGTTTTTAGGGACATCTACAACAAAATTGGATGGAGACACTCTTTTGGCATTCAAAAATGGCCTGGATGACCCAGACGACATTGCCGACTGGAGTAACGATTCTTCTCCTTATCAGTGGAAAGGGGTGGAGTGCAATGGAGCAATTGTGGTCTCTATCTCACTCCCAAATATAGGATTATGAGGCAAAATCTCTCCACAACTTAGGCTTCTTATGCATCTGGAGACTCTAAACCTCACAAGCAACCTTCTTTATGGTACCATTCCACCTCAAATCTAGAGTCTTAAAAATATGAAGCGCCTAGATTTGAGTTTTAATCAGTTATCTGGAGCAATTGATTCTAATATCAAACAGCTAAGTGACCTGGAATAATTGATATTGGGCACTAATGCATTATGTGGCAATGTAATTCGAGAGTTGGGTTCCTTGAGTGGCTTACGAGTGCTAGACATTAGTGTTAATTCTTTCAGTGGGAAAATTCCTATAGAGTTAGGTAATCTTGCTGATTTGGAGTACCTAGATGTTGGAGGTAACAGTCTATCAAGCACCATACTAGCACATTTGTGTAATCTGTCAAAGTTAATAGTGTTTGGCCTTGGGAATGGGTTTTTGTCTGGAAATATCCCTGCCGAGCTTGGTAAGCTCATAAATTTGCAATATTTAGATGTATCAAATAACTCTCTTTCAGGAAACATCCCTTCATATATTGGAGCCATGGTAGAATTAGTAGACCTCATCCTAGGAATCAATACATTTTTTGGCCCTTTTCCTTTAGAAATTGGAAATCTTGTCAATTTGGTAAATCTTTATTCCCCTTCCTGCTTGCTAAGAGGATCGATACCTAAAGAGATTGGAAATATGAGAAGCTTAGAAAAATTAGACCTCTCAAACAATCCTCTGCACTCTCCCATCCCAAACTCCATTGGAAATCTGCAGAACCTTACAATTTTGAATCTTGTGAATGTTGAGATCAATGGTTCAATCCCTACAGAGCTTGGTAATTGTAGAAATTTAAGGACTGTGGTGTTAACCTTCAATTCTCTCACAGGTTCTCTTCCAGATACACTTGCAGATCTCTCCCTTTTTCCATTCTCCGCAGAACAAAATCAATTGATTGGAACTCTGCCTTCTTGGTTGGGAAGGTGGCAGAAAGCTGACTACATTCTACTTGCTTCAAATCATTTTAGTGGCCACATTCCTCCAGAGCTTGGAAATTTTTCCTAGATGACTCATTTGAGTCTAAGCAATAATCAATTGACAGGCTATATACCTCCATAGCTATGTAATGCAAATTTTCTAAGTGAAATTGACTTGGGGAATAATATGCTTCTGGGTACTATTGAAAATACATTTATCAATTGCAAAAACTTGACCCAGTTGATCCTGAATCATAACTAGATTACTAGTAGGATTCTTGGATATTTTGGTGAGCTTCATGTCCTCCTACTTGAGCTAGATCACAACAATTCAAGTAGTGAAATACCTGAAAAGATATGGAGTTCAACAACCCTCTTGGAATTTAGTGTTGCTTACAACTTCCTTGGAGGCAAGCTCTCTACTAAAATGGGTAAGTCCACAACACTAGAATGTTTGATTCTCAATGACAATAAGTTGGAAGGAGGAATACCAAAGGAAATTGGTAGATTGTCAAGCTTGTCTATGCTTTCTTTGAATGGCAATCATTTGGAAGGAAGAATTCCAACTGAGTTGTTTCAATGTATCAATCTAACTACTTTAGACCTTGGGAAAAATCATCTAAATGGAACCATTCCAAAGGATATTGGCATGTTAGTGTAGCTGGAATGTTTGGTGCATTCTCATAATGATCTTTCTGGTCCTATTCCTACAGAAATTGCAATAGGTTTTCAACAGGTTGATATTCCAGATTCAAGTTATCTGCAACACCATGGAATGTTTGATCTCTCCTAGAATCAGCTTTCAGGTCCATTCCAGAAGAACTTAGGGACTGCATTGTCATTGGGGATTTGTTGCTTAATAACAACAACCTCATAGGAGTGGTGCCCAAGTCACTGGCCCATCTTTCAAATTTAACAACACTAGATTTATCATACAATAATGTGGTCAGTGAAATTCCTAGGGAGATTGCAACAAGTAAAAACTTTCAAGGTATGGCATTGGCATATAATAAACTGAATGGCACTATTCCATCAGAGCTTGGAGACCTCAGTAGTTTGGTGAAGATGAATCTTATGGGTAACAGATTACATGGGAAGATTCCTGATACAATTGGAAAGTTAAATGGGATTTCTCACCTTGATGTGAGCAAGAATGAGCTCTCAGGTGAACTACCTAGATCTCTTGCAAACTTGGTCAACATCGTTGGTCTATATGTACAACAAAATAGGTTATCTAGTGGCATTGCTGGCTTGCTTTCAAATAGCACATTCTGGCATCAGATCGAGACACTGAATTTGAGTTTAAATTCATTTAGTGGAGAAATTCCAAGATCCCTTGCCAATCTCTCTTGTCTAACCTACTTGGATATTCATAGCAATGAATTTACAGGTGCCATTGCTCTAGAGCTTGGTAGTCTTTCACACCTTATATACTTGGACATTTCTGATAATTATCTGACAGGAGTAGTCCCTGATGAATTGTGTGACCTTATGGATCTTAACTTCTTCAATCTGTCGGATAATCTGTTGGAAGGAGCTATTCCTGAGGGTGGTGGATGTACTAATATTACGGCTTCTTCATTTGTTAGAAACAAGGGTGTGTGTGGAAATTTGATAGGCCATAATTGCAATGTTAATCCAAAACAACAGCCTCATCTATTAAGGACTTGGGTAATTATATGGATCACAATAGGAAGCACCCTTTTTGTACTCGACCTAACTTTTGCTTTGGCAAAATGGAAAATGTTAAAGCAAGAGGCTTTCCATAAGGTGGATGAGAAGAGAAAATTGAACCCAGCCATTGAACCTAAGGTGGATTAGCTCAACTGATTGCCACCAATGTTGCTGGGCATTTGTCTTGTTCTGTGCTAGTGGGTGCTCTGTTTGAATCTAGTGAGGCACACACTAGTCTATACCGATAGGTTTACTAGGAATGACATCCATGAATGTGGGGAAGCGTCGCTTGGGTTTCCAGGTGAGGTTTACCTTGGACAATAAAATAGATTGTAACAGTTTTATTGAATACTTTTCAAAGAATTTATCCATTTTTTAATCTTGTTATGTATTTGTTCCAGAATTGAAGAAGTAACACTGTAATTGACAAAATTGTGGAGGTAATTCTTAAATCAATGAGGACGAATGTACATTCTCCTTATTTTCTTACATGCTTCATTTCTATCATTGCCTTAAGCATATTATCTCTAATATCTAACATCATCACATTTTGACAAGACTTCTCCAAAGGTTTCCCCTGAGCAAAAATCTATCTCAACCTACCTGAAACTTTCTTATGTTTCCAGGATTCTACTTTCCATTCTTCTTTCTATTTGAGACATAAAAATCCTAAAAGATTTGAGTGAGTTCGTTCTGTTGTATGGTTATGTTATCTATTCTTTTGTGCTTTACTAAAATTTCGATGGTTATTTGGTGAGTAGGTTGAAGTTGATTGAACCCTGAATTTTTATTTTAAATTCATTGCCTGATATTAGTTTATACTTTGTGGTTGATTTAGTGTAAGGGCTATAGCATTAGTATCGCAAGTTGTTTAGTGAATTTCAGGCATAGTTTCACAGGTTCAGTAGTGTCTATGGTCTTCTAACCTGCATACATTTTGTCTCATTTAGGTTGTGAGTGGAGCTTGAAATTGTCTCATATTACATAGTTCAGCATATGTCAACTAGTCTGTGTTGTATAAAAGTAATTTAGGTTGTCCGTTAAAATTGGTAACATGTCTGTATTTTTTTTTGCTCATAGTTAACTCGTTTATAATATTCTAATTTCTAAGTATGAACATGAGATGTGCAGTCTTTATCATAAATTTTTCATATATACTACCATTCCTAACATTTTTATATTTGCAGTCTTTATCAAGACATTGATACTGATGTTCTAGATTGTTGATATTCTAATGGGACTAATGTGAGACTATTTATACTCTTATAAAACAGGTTAAACTAGCACAAATGGAGTATCAGCTACCGCGGTTGACACGAATGTGGACTCATCTTGAAAGGCAGGAAGGAGGCATGGTGAAAGGGATGGGTGAAAAACAAATTGAAATAGATAAGTGGATCTTACGTGATAGGGTATGTGATGATCATAAAATAAACATCATCTGTATTAAGTTTGGAGCTTTGGTTCTAAATGGAATTTGTATTGGGTTCTCAGCATCCTTTCCATTGTTTATATAGTGAAGCATTTAGATGGATTGGTTATCTCTATATCTGGGCTATAACCATTATAGATGTTGTATGTGTCATAGCTTGTGTTGAGATTCCTTCATCCATCCATCTATCCATCCATGTCTATATGTGCATATGCATATCTGCCTTTTAATTTATGTGGCTTCAGTACTTTTTTACGAAAGTCAAGGATATGGAAGAAGCTCAATAAAAAGAAAACAAGTTACAGAAAAGTGAACAGAATGATTAGGCATCTTTAGAAACCAGAAAAATGTCCAAATCAGTATATATTTGTACACTATATGTATCCTGTACACACTTTCTTTCTGTACATTATGACTAAACATGGATCCAGCAATGACTCTACATAGTTTCCATGTATTTACAACTTTTTTTCACACGAAGCATCGTAATTACTCTGAAACATAACTAATTTCATGTCTGGGACATTGCAGCTGATAGCATACATAATGCAGATAAAACAATAAGTTGAAATTGAAGCTTGGATGACTTGTTGAGGTTCTTGATTTCATCTTCACTAGATTTTCAAAAATTTACTTAACAAAAGTGGGGCTTTTACCAAAGGGTGTTGGTTCACTAGTGAGTTTGGAAAAATTTTAATTATCCACCATGGTTCCATTCTTGCTATAGTGTGCCCCAATCACATAGCATGAGTTTGAAAGATGGGAGGTGTTACCCCCCATATTGTATGGGTGTCCATGTGTGATTCTGCTCCCACTCTTCTGGGGTTGACAATGTCATGATGGTGGTGATTGAAGGAAAATCTATGCATGCTAGTGCAAGAGAAGGTATGAGGTGATCTGAAGCAAAGTTTGAGTCCAATCTAGCATCCTAACTGTGACAAAAGAGGTCATTTTTCAAATCTGGGTGCATTGTGTGCCCTAGATCAGCAGTAGCAGCCTCAAAACTCAGTTCTGGGCACTTTTCAGACCTCCAACCAGCAATAAAGGGCTATGGACAACCTTGTTCATAATTTTGGGCAGTTATGTGGGAAACCAACAGTCAAAAGGGACAAAATAGTCCTAAAATAGCCTGAGGATCATCCCTAGATCAATTCTAGGTATACTCCTAGTCAGTTTAGGCAATGCTCTAGGCATGAACAGCAGGCTAGGAGCCCCAAACTTCAAATCTGGGCACATCCTGGGATTTAAAATCAATTCTCGGCCCTATTTGACCTCCTAATCAGCACTAATATGATTCTGGGTATATTTATTGGTGAGACAACCCTAAACCTTTAAATCTGGGCAAAATTTATGGGTAGAAATGATAGTAAAATAGCAGTAAGATGCAAAATCCCAAGTCTGGGCACAATCTGTGTGAAGAACAGTAGCATAAAAGTGTCCTTAGGCATGTTGTAGCAGCAAAGACACATCTCTTGGCGTCAATTCAATGGTAGTAATTCATCATTATCAGTTCTGGGTGGCTCACATGGCATATTATGTTGTTTTTAGAGCAATGTAGGGTGACGTTTTGCAGGTTTTGGTCTAGCAAGGTTGCATGTACTTTCTTTGGGGGCCGATCCACCTTATATTCCTGTTTCAAGAGGTTTGTGCACCATTTTTGGCATAATTAGGGTCCAATCTGGGCAATAAAACTCACAAGTGAAGAAGTATGGTAGCATTGATGTGTTATAGAAGCTCCTCTATCTATCACTTGTGACTTGAGGCTTAGAAGTGTTGATCCTATCCACATAAGTCTGTTGAATTTTAGCATTAGCATAAATACTTAAATTTTTTTGCAGATTAGCTTAAACAAATGACAAGTGCAGTAAAAACACATTCATCACATCAGCACAATGGACACAAGAGTTTTTCACTGGGGAAACCTTGAAAGGACAAAAACCCCAAAAACATTAGTAGCTCATATTGTGAATGAGATGACTTAGGAAATTCTTCAAAATGTTCCTTAAATCCAGATTTACAAAAATTACCCGATAAGGGCTTCATCAGGAAAAATAGAGATTTCTCTTTCCTGCCCGAAAAACAGAGATTTATCAGGAATTTTTATCTACATCTGACCTTATACTGGTGAGCCCAATTTCTACACTTTCAAATGTGTAACCTTTATGTACAGTACAATTTACTCTTTGAATAGGAAATTGCTAGTGTCAAGTCATGAAAAAGTTTTAGGGATCTTTTGGGAAAATTTACAGGTTATGCAATATGGAGACATAGTTCAAGTTGGGAGGAGTGAAGATATTCTGGGTAGTGCAGATTTATTAAAGCTAGTCGGTGCACACCAACATACTTTGAATGCAATTGATGCAGCACAGATTTCATCTCGGAGGATAGCGCCACAAATAAGCAATAACAAAAGTAGATTCTACAATACCATGGACTTTAAATCCGATAAACCATTTCAAAATGAGGATGCAGAGGACCGAGCAATGAGAATCAATGAAAATAGATCTGGACAGATTGTAAAGGAAGAATAAAGAGAAACTGGGAAGGTCAAAATGCAAGTCTACTCTTCTTTTATAACTGCAGCATATAAGGGTGCCTCAGTTCCTATCATATTGGGAGCACACATACTGTTCCAAGTGAAGAAAATCAGTAGCAATTACTGGATGGCTTGGGCTTCACGGGGATTGGACTCCATGATCTAAGGTCTAAATTAAGAATTATTCCGCAGGACCCAATACTGTTTGAAGGAACTGTACGAAGCAATCTAGACCCACTTGAAGAACATTCTGACAATGAAATTTGGGAGGTAAGTCCTATTAAAAGGAATCAATTTTAATTTCCATGCCATGTTGGAGGCTCTTTGGATTATAACTCATTATTTTGCAAGACTAAGAAACAATCCCACTTATATGATTTTAGTTCTAAATAAGTCAGTCACTAGGGTTGACTGGGGCCATTAAGAGTGGGGCTCTGTTACAGCTACCACCAGGTTTGATTCTTCTTATATGATGTAGTCTTTTGCTGAAGGTCGGGTTGCTGAAAGTGGGGTTCTTTTATATCTTCTACCAGGTTTGATTCCTCTTACATGATTTTTCTCCAAGGATGTTGGCATACTAACCTCTGTAAGAGAGCCATTGTTTGTTCTATGGTTGGACCATGAAGACAGTTGTTTCGAGTCATTGTTTGATCCTTGGTTGGGCATCAATGCCTTTAAATCACAGTGTAAACAACATTGTTTGTTATTAAGTGGTTCATCTTGTTATTTTTTTGTTTTATGTACTTAACAACAGAATAATTAATGTTGTATAGGATGGAACCTACATCATTAGATTTAAGATCCAATGGATGTATATCTCAGTCTATATAACATTTATTACACTGCTGAGTAGTGCATATGTTTTGTCAAAAGGTATGAAGGGTTGACACACCCTATAAGGGGGCATTCTGTGTTCTGTGGCTGGCACATTATGGACATTAAATCGGGTCACTACTTTTTTCACAGTTTAGCCATCAAATTCGTTAAGTTGGGTTAGTTGATATATCCACACAGAGTAAATGGTATCCTGTCACAACATGTGATTCATTTCTTAAAGAGGGAATCATTGTTTTTTCCAAGGTTGGCCTCTCTAGGTGGTTAAATTGGGTCATTGTTTGTTCAACAGTTGAGTCATCAAGGTTGTTAAGTTGAGCCAAATGGTATATACACAGGGTAAACAACATTCCACCTCTTAATACGAGGTGGATGCTCATCACTTCAGTAAAATTTTGAATAATCTTCAATACTTCTTAACTAAGTGATCTATTGCTTGTGTATTGGCTGTTTACCTTGCTTTCTCCTTCTCAGCCCCCATAAGCCTTCATCTTCATAGGTCTATAGAACAGATGAAATCTAGGATTATGTAGACTGGTTTTGCACTTTTAGTCTTTTGTAAGAGGCCTTTTTTCTACTTCAAGGTTTTCATCTTTGCTTTGAGCCCAGTAGTGTCTTTGAAGTGCTTATGTACATGGATTGCTGTTGGTGGTAAATATGAGCTTTAATCTCAATTATTTAAGAAGTTGTAGAATATGATTTATTTTGTAGTGTGTGACTATATATCCTGCTTCTATCAGATGTTTAGCTAATTGCTTTTGTGCTCTGCACCTTTGAGTTATATCCTTTATTCCTAACATAGGCTGGTTGGCAGTTTATTATTTAGCACAAATCAGTATTTTTGTTTTTGTTTATATTTCTCATCGATTCTGCAGTGATAGGTTCTCACAACCAGTATAGAAAAATGGAGGAAAGAAAGAAATAGGAAAAAGAAAAAGAAAAAACAAGGATACATGCATTGTATGGCCATTCTATCTCACACAGAACAAGATCTATTGGATTGATTGTTTACATTGTTTGATTTAGGTCAGCCAAGAAACATGGCAATGGCATCAATGGAAACCATGCAAGAGAAATCAGACATGATTGGAATGGCCACAAATACTAGCCTTCCTCAGAAAAGGGGCTGAGAAGATGAAATTGGTGCTGGATTAACAGATAAGAAATGGCCAGGATGGGACTGCACAAATTTGTGAACTCAGAAATGGCCAAGGTGGGACTGCAAAAATTTGACATAATCGGGATTATGGTGAGTATTGACTGTTGACACTCTGTTAACAGAATTCATAAGAGCATTGAGACTGGTGAGTATTGATCTATCAATACTCTGTCAAGGAAAATCATAACAGCATTAAGGTAAGTATTCATCTCTGAGCTGGACTTGCCGTACTAGGGAGTGTTGGGAGTCATACACAAGAGTGTGGAAACTATGGTTTGGAGGTCTTATGCATACGGGGAGGATTTGTGATGGGCATACTTTTCTGGGTCAAAATTTAGAAACAAAGGCCTCCCACCAAAATCTGCCCCTTAGCCTCTAAGTTCTCAAAGAATGAATAAAAAAACTCTTGCTCAATGACTTAGTGAAAATATTCCAATTATTCAATGAGAACAAGCCAATAGAGCATTGACCATTGTCCTAAAGCCATCGATCCTGCATATAGGGTCATCATTCAAAGTGATTTGGAGTGAGTAATATTTCCAGAATGAAACAATATTTGACCTTTCAATGGAATAATTTCCTTTAAAGAGTGGTCAATGAAGAACACTAGTAAAGCAGGGCATGTAGGATCCTTTTTCCAATCTTGCATAATATTGAAAAGGAGATCTTAGGGTTGCTTGATCCATAATAAGAGTCAGAATGAATCAGGTCCTAAATTGAAAGAAGAGAGTTCAATCTAAAAGGTGTTTCAGCAGGACCATGTGCTGCAGTCCAATGACTGTGCACATCAGAGTGACAATCGACAGTGTTATGGACACATGTCGCACTTATATTTTAGTTGTATTCACGTAAGCACTGACCCAGGGGCATAACTTTGGGTGCAGTCTCACAATTTAGTTTGACACAAGTTTGCTGAAGTGGATAGAGATCTCAACAAGTGGTTATGAGCAGAAGCTCACAATCATAAAAAATTGCCACATCTTTTCTCTGTCTTTTCATCTTCTTGACTATTGTACACTAATGTATTGTTGAGATATGAACAAATGAGATCTACAATGCTTCATATTCATCATGTTCTATTTATATTCCTTTCTCATTTTGTAATGGGGTTGAGTGAAGGTAGTAGTATAGCTGATTCAATTCCATTGGATCTCTGGAGTTTGTAGAAATTGATGGATTGTAGTTGTTGATAAAAGCTTCAATTATGTTCATATCTTTTTTGTACATAATGTTTTGTTTAATGAAAAATTGGATTTGATATTTTCTTCAATTTTTTTTGCGTATTGTGTGGATTCATTTTCCAAGATTGTTTGATTACTTCAATATTTGCTTGCCATTTTATATTGGTTGTGTATGCAGGATTATATATTGCAGTTGTTGCACTTATTTCCACTAGGCATACTTTGGGATCATATTGGTATTAGACTTTTAGAGAATTTGTTTCACGTGTAGTTGCTAATTCACTACACAATTTATGGGCAATATTTGCTCTCAGACAAAGAAGGAAATGGGGGATGAATTGCAGAGTTGTGTTGGAATGGTTGAAGCCAAAGTTGCTACTCTAAACTCAAAATTTGGGCCTGTGGATGGTCAATTAATGAATATAGCCCATCTGTGGTATAATTTAACAACTTCTATAACAACATGATAGGCTACTATTCAATAGCAATTGTTTGATAGCAATCTAGGCAAGAAATGGATTACTTCTCAAGGAGGCTCGATGCTAAATCTAGGTTCCTCTTTCAAAGTGAAACCCAAAGTGAAAATTTCACTCTACGGCCAGTTAGGTGGAGGCCTTGGACTTGATAATTGCCCAAGGAAGTTAGATCCTCCTTTTTCAAAGTGCAACAATTTACAGATGATGACAAAGTTGTGTTTGAAAAACTATGCATGCCTAGGCAAGCTTTGCTGTGATGGGAGGATTTATGTGAGTGCAAGATAAATATTGGTTCCATGCAGGTTGTGAATTGGGACATATTTAAAGCCTCAATGAATAAAAAATTCTACCCCCTTAATTATTGGAATCTCTTAACAACAAGAGTGGCAATACCTGATTTAAAAATCCAATCAATTGGTAGATGCCTATACGTTATATAGAATTTCACTCAGATTGATGCATGAAGAAGCCGAATTGGTGGTCAAGTTAAATTAGTAGAAGCTAATAAAAGTTGGAAGAAGATTAATAGTGTTGTTGTTGCTAATGCAAAGCATGGTGCACAAATGAAGCCATTTAGTGGGATTGTGAGTTCTATGCACTATCTTTTAACTTGTGTGAGTAGTGAGGCTATGTGGGCATGGCAGTGTGAGGGAGACCATGTGAGAGAGAGTTGAGACCTTCAGCCTATGACTCCCAGATGCTGTGAAACATAATTCTTGCTGCTGGATGCTGTGGCCTGTTGGAATCACAGAAAACTTGCTGCTGGATATCTATTGTTGTGGCCATAGTTAAAAGTTAAAACTTAATACCTCAAGTATTTGCCATAGTCCCTTGTTGGATATTGTGGGTACAGTGAATAGTAAATACTTAATTATTTTCTGCTGCCAGACAATAAATACCTCAAACATTTACTATTACGTGGTTGTTGGTTGTGACGTTGCAACTAGGAGAAAATACTCAGAAGAGGGTCTAGCACTGCTGGAAGAAAATGCTCAGAACAGGGTACTTCTAGACTTGTTCTCTTGCTATTGTGTGTTGGATATTAGCAGTTGGGTGTGCTTTTTCCAATTGGATAAGCTTAAATTGTTTTTATGTAATAGTTTTAATGGTTAACGTTTCAATTCTCATATTTTAAATCTTTTTAGTATTTGGGCCAGCCTCCTATGTTGGAGATTTCAATGTTCCATAGATTTTGTGGGGTGATTCCACATGTCCCCTTGGAAGTGTTCCATTGCTCCCAAATTTGCACATCCCAGAAACTTGGTGGAACATTGGTGTTTTTTTCCTTGGAAATAAATCCTTGGGAAACGTTTGGGCACTTTCCCCCATTTTGATGATGGTACCCAATCTAAAACTGGTGGTGTAGACTTTGTGTGCTTAACTAACCTTGTGGTAATCTAACAGCTGACTGACACACAATATGTACATTAAGCATATAATGAAAGTAACACATTAAGCATATGATGAAGGTAACAAAGAATTATGATAAGATAAGATTATTTTATTAATGTCCAACAAATGATCCCAAAAGTAGGTCAAGAGGGCTATGCAGTACCATGATAACAATACAAAGTGGGATCCCAAAAGTAGCTCCTATAAAAAGCTAAAAGCAGAACTCAAACCTAACCCCAACTCCATATATGAATTTGAGGTTATGTTTTAGGTAAAAATAGATTCTACATTATACTTTTTTGTTGTAACATTGATGATTTGAGCTACATTACCTTCATGCAGCTTATTTTAAGATTGATGGTTTGATATTTATCTCTTGCATTGTCTCTTAGGCTTGTATTTGATAGGAAATGACGCTGGAATTTGAGAAAGCTAGGCCAAGGAGCTATCTCTTCACATAGATAGTTTCCTAACATTAAATGATAAATAACTAATTTGACAACACTTTCGCTAAGAAAGAATGGGCTCATTCAAGTACATGAAACAATGTTGGTGTTTAGCACAAATATCTTCACAAATTTTTATGGTTTGTTTATTGCTTTTGTTTGAAGCATTTTGTCGATTTTTGAAGTTTGTGTGTATTTTGGTTAAATACTGTGTTAATTCCTTTGAATGATTCTAGTTCTCATTCGATGCTTGATTTAACCCTTTGTTGTAGCTTGAATGAAGGTTGGTTTTAGGATTTGAGAAAAGATTCTTTTATTAACTTTTAGTTGCATGAATTAATTTTCTTCAATTTTTCAATTCTTTTACGCTGACTACATATTTTCTTTGTAAATACTTATCGTTATTCAAAAAAATAAACGAGCTCTACATATCTAAGCGAATAGAAAAATGGTCTATGGACTAGGTTCCTATGCATTGATCATAGGATACCTATTGGCACAAGACCAACATTCATCTAATGCAATAATCAATTGGCATAATTACAATGAATAATTGTATTAGCCTCCATGACCATAGTTGGCTAGTGGAGGCCACGATCGAGCATAATGTATGATTCTATGAGTTTATTAGTTTGTCAAGATTCAGGTCCCCACATGTCCGTTGGACCATTAAGGGACGAGATAACAAATGGAGTCCCCACTTGCCATGAATCTAGTCAGTGCAGTTGTGTTTCACTGACACTTTCCTGTTGTGACTTATGAGTCTACGTGTTATGTTGTTGATGATGTGATTCATGTTATTTGAATAATGTTGTTATTCTTTTATTTTGACAATATTCTATAAATCAGTGAAAGATTCACCAGTTTTTACAATTTTTTATAATGAAGTTAAATATTCTCCAAGTTTTTACAACATTATATAATAAAATGAAAAATTCGCGAAGATTTTACAACATTGTATAATAAAATGAAAGATTCACCAAGATTTTACAAGATTATATAATAAAATTAAAGATTCACCAAAATTTTACAACATTATATAATAAAATGAAAGATTCGCCAAATTTTTTATATATGCATATTATATTATTGATAAAATCACCTTCAAATTTTCCTATATATTCGAGAGATTCGCCCAATTTTTATACATATAAATCTAGGGGGGGTTCTTAAAATCATCCCTATTTATCAGGCTACCAGCCAAGCCATCATTCAAGTTGGGTTTATCAGGCTATCCAACCAAGGATTTCTCATAAGGCCAAACACAACAAGACACAACCAATCCAATATATGGGTTTATCAGGCTACCATCCAAGCCATCCTTCAATTTTGGTTTATCAGGATTCTAAGGAAGTGGAAAGGTAGAATGGCTAAGCTAGTGGTTAATTCAAGAGATAAGGACACCTCCACAAGATCCATCTGGCCTCAAAACCATGAAACCTACACACCCAACACAAAGAAGCATCCCCTTATCTGCTACATAGTTCCTCGGGTTATGCCTTCCCTTCCAGTGCTCTTCAGGATGTGTAGAGCTGATTCACCAACCAGTCTTATCTTTTCCTAAGGTTCCTTTCTAAACTAGATTTATCAAGCCCCTTCCTCGTCTCTTCCACTCTTAAGTCTTGTGTACCATTCAGACCTAAACTAGGGTGCACTACACAACAAACCACATGGAAACAAAACCACACAGGTTTCACTCTGTGACAGAGAAACCCACTGCAGAAACACCTTATATGACTTAGGAGAGTGAAATCGAACCGTCCAAACCACGAACCCCTACTCCCTTGCTCGACAAAGGAAAATACTTGCAGATAACTGGTTCTATGATCTCGGGAAGTGAACCAACATGATGACGGGGTAAGGGATGGACAATCACAAACAAAAAACCATGGTTTTGCATCAGAGGCAAGTGCATAGAGTCCAAGAGAAGTCTAGAGATCTCCCATGGTAGAATCCCCTGAACAACGGTGAAATGGAATGGAATGGTTCGAATGAATGAGGAGTGATCAAAACCCAAATGCGACCTCCTTTGATGAACTAGGCACACATCATGTGCTTGCTTCCTTCAAAATAAAAATTACAGCTTCCCCCAGGCTGCAGGTGTGCGCAGACTATAGTCTGCCATGCCTTGCACTGCCCCAGGCATTAACTGCCTCATCTTATTTATGGAAGGAATTAATGATTGAGGGAAGAGGACAAAAGCGTAGTTGAGGTACGTGGGTTCCCCATTGGCACCTGGTCACTCCCTATTGGATTAGGGGGTTTAACTAACTCCCCACCCTATCCATTATGAAATCATGCCCCCATCTCTTTAACATTTGTAATCCCATAGCTAATTGTGGTATTTTATTAATTTGCATAGTTACATGATATGTCAAAATATATACACTGTTCTTGACTTAGCACTATCACCATAGGTATTGACCTTGATCACCTATACAAAACACCATATCAATGACAAGGCCTTGGCCTTAAGCTCCATGCCATGATCTCAATATAATATATACATCATGTACAATCTTAATACCATGGGGTCAAAACCAGGGTATTACAATTCCTATAGCCACAATATTTCCTCCCTGTAAGCCGTTCACCCATTGGAAAAGCTAATGTAATAAATTATTTTTAGATAGCTTTCCTATGCTTAATTCTACACTCGTTTTCCATAGGAAATCACTACCTCCGCATGTAATTACTACATTGTTTCATTGAAAATTGATCTTATTATGCTAACAAATGAAAAATGAAGGATTCATTGTCATTGCTCTCAGAAGTTCTAAGGTTAGTTTCTTGTAAAACATATATTGTATAAATCTTGTTAAGATC
>LPNX010003567.1:61826-73360 GCA_001517045.1 Pseudotsuga menziesii
TTCAAAACCATGTTTGTAAATGCTTAGAACAATAACAATATGTTAACACCAACATAATGAGAAAAATAACCTTTCTAGTTGCATGCTTCACATTACCAAAAATATTGTATAGAGTACATAAAGTGACTTACAATCCACTAAATTTTAATTCTTTTATTTAATTATTATGGTAGGAAGAAGGATGATGATGAGGAAGGATTACTAACTTTTAATTCTTTTATTTAATTATTTAGGTAGGAAGAAGGATGGGGCATATGTGATATTTCACATTTGCAATATTGCTTATGCGTTATATATCGCAAATGCGATATATCGCATATACGATATTGAGAAGTAAAAAAATAAATAAAACAGAGGCCGCAGGCCCCTCAAATATCATTTGCACAGGATCAAGACAGGGAAAAACCACGAGGGTGAAATAGCGCAGAGGCGATTTTCGTTTTATCTTTTTGAGGTCAAGTTGGAGGTGGATTGGCTCCAATGGCAGGTAAATGCTCTTATTGTTAGTTTTTCAACATTAAGCTAGCATTACTAGGATCTTTAACTGAGAGAATAACAAGTACAACAATCAAACACAAGAGACAATGAACATAGTGTTTTTCCTTGGGGAAACCATAAAGGAGAAAACCCCGTAACTTCCTCAGAGATAGAATCAGCACCAAAATAGTAAAAGCCCAAAACAGTAAGTGATCTATCAACGACAGTAATATTCTTCTTATCTAGCCCCAGTGTCTTCTCCTTCCTCAACTATGCACTACACTTGAGTGTGGATGAGTTGTGTGATAAATAGAGACTCCAGTTCTCTATTTATACTAATCCTGACATGACTAAAACCCTACCAAGGCCGACATATACTAGGAGAGTCTAATAACCCTAGTGCCCCAAAACTACGGGGACTTTAACCCTTAGACAATCAGAGGGTTACCCACTATGACTTGACATGACTTGTTTAGATTATTGATTCTCTCGATCAGAACATCAGGGCATGACAACATGACTCAATTACATTATAGATACATCCCGGAATAAACATTGGGTTACAATACATAAGATACATAGATGAATACATTCCAAAGTTACAAATACATCAACACTCCCTCTTAACTAGGAAGGTATTATTTTGACACAATTTTCAGCACTGGTCTTCTTCTCTGTATCAACTGGATCATCTCGTCATCTGCATCTCAAGTCTTCTAAGTCTTCAAGTCATATTCATTCTTTGAATATGGATCATCATGGGACATCATCACTGGATCTAGATCATCTCTCGATCTGGATCATCATTGGTCATCATCACTGGATCTGGATCATCACTTGATCTGGATCATCATTGGGCATCATCACTGGATCTATGATCATCACTCGATCTAGATCATCACTGGTGGATCATCATCACTGGATCTTGATCATCACTCGATCTGGATCATCACTGGCTATCATCACTCGATCTGGATCATCACTAGTGCTATCTCATGATTCTTCTCGTCACAGGAAGTTCTACAGAGCCAACCCTTTTTCATGATGGTTGTAGGCCTAGCCTCCATGTAGGTCTTCTTCAACACTTATATCTGACCTACTTGTCAGAAAGGCCCATCCAGCACTTACATCTGACCTACTCGTCAGAAAGGCATGACCAGCACTCACATCTGATCATATAGGAACCAAACCTATAATCACATCATAAAGGCCCAACACTCACATTCACTAGCATGATAGGACATCACTATCATCTGTGAAAAGGCTCAGCACTTACATCTGACCTACTCATCAGAAAGGCATAGTACTCACATCCATCCAAGCTGGAACACATCCTACTCACAATGATGGAAGAGTTATGTACTTCCATCCAGGCTGGAACAAATCCTACTCACAATGATGGAATATTTTCTCACTTTCATCCAAGCAGGAACCACATCCTACCCATAATTATGGAAGAACTCTATTCTTCCACCCAAGCCGGAACCACATCTAGCTCACAATGATGAAAGACTCTCATCCAGGATGGAACACATCTTGCTCACAATGATGAAATATTTCTTCACTTACATTCATCAAGGCAGGAACACATCCTTCTCACAGTGATGAAAAGGCTCTACACGTACATCCATCCAGACGGGAACACATCCCGCTCACAGTGATGGAAGGGCTTCCACTCACATCTGATCTTGTAGGAACCAATCCTACAGTCATATCAGAATGTCCCCCAATCCTCCTCAAATAAGCTACCTGGTAACTGACCAGGTGCCTCCATTCTCCTAGAGAATGGTAGTTTCCCTTACATTCGACCTGCTCATCGAAATGGCCAACACTCACATTCAACATGGAAGGAACTTAATCCTTTAGCCATGACAGAATGGTTCAGCCCTTACATCTGATCAAGTGGGAACATATCCCTCTATCACATCATAATGGCTAATCAGTCCTAGACTAAGTGTTCCTGGTACCTCACCAGGAAGCTCCATTCAAAGAATGGCAATTGCCCTTACATCTGTCCTACTCGACAGAATGGCCAACACTCATATATGACATGGAAGGAAGCAATCCTCTCACCATGATAGAATGGCTTAGCCATTATATCTGACCTACTCGTTAGAATGGCTATGGATCTCAACACTCATATCTAACATGGAAGGAACCAATCCTCTCACCATGATAGAATGTCTCAGCCCTTACATCTAACCATGGAAGGAACCAATCCTCTGACCATGTCAGAATGGCTATGGGACTCATCACTTTCCCTTGGAGGAAATCTAGATCTGGAGAACACAAAGCTTCTCCCTGAAGTGCTCGAACTTCACCCTAGCCAATGCCTTTGTCAATACATCAGCTATCTGTTCCTCCATCGCAACATACTGGAGCTTCACTGCTCCCCTCTGCACCATATCCCTGATATAGTGGTACTTGATCTTGATATGCTTCAACTTGTCATGGAACATTGGATTCTCTGAAAACTTCATGCAACTCTAGTTGTCACAATGTATACAAGTAGCATCCAATTGGAGATCAAATAAATCAGACAGTAGCTTCCATAGCCATACTGCCTCACAACTAGCTGAACAAGCTGCGACATACTCTGCTTCAGTTGTACTCAGTGCCACACAGGATTGCTTCTTGCTAAACCAAGAAATCACACCTGATCCCATACTGAAGCAACACCCTGAAATGTTCTTCCTATTGATGGCACTACTTGCCCAATCTGAATCAACATAACCCTCCAGGTTAATCTTCTGATTCGCATCGTACTTGAGCCCATAATCAATTGTACCCCTCAGGTACCTCTAAACATGCTTTGCAGCAATTAAGTGAACATTTCTCAGATATATCAAGAACTAGCTCAAGGTGTTCATAGCAAAGCAAATGTTTGGTCTCGTGTTTGTCAGGTACATCAATGACATAATCATCTAATGATACATCATAGCATCAACCGTCTCTGATGAAGCATCGCTCAATAGATTTAGGTTCGATGCCATAGGTGTGGCCATAGACTTGCAGTCCATCATCCCAAACCTCTTCAGGATCTCTACTGCATACTTCCCTTGTCCAAGGAATATTCCATCGGTACTCTGCCACACCTCCATACCTAGAAAGTAATCCATCATCCCCAAGTCCTTCATTTCAAACTCAGCAGCAAGCTTTCTCTTTGTATCAGCAATCAACCCATCCATACTTGTCATAAATAGATCATCTACATACAGTAGAAGCATCACTGGGTTTCCATCCTCAACCTTGTAGTAAAGGTTGGAATCTGCTTTACTCTTGGTAAAGCCCAAACTAGATAGAAAGCTGTCAATTCTGCCGTACCAGGTCCTAGGTTCCTGTTTCAAACCATACAGGGCTTTCTTCAATATGCACACATGAGACTCCATGTCATGTGTCTCAAAGCCGAGTGGTTGTTCTACATACACTTCCTCTTCCACTACACCATTCAAGAAAGTAGTCTTGACATCCATCTGGTGTATCTTCCATTTCATCACTACAGCCAGAGCAAGTACTGATCTGACGGAAGTGTATCTGGCGACAAGTGCAAAGGTTTCTTCATAGTCTATTCCTTCTTTCTGAGAGAAACCCTGAGCTACAAATCTTTCCTTATATTTTTCAATGCTACCATTTGCAGCATGTTTGATCTTGTAGATCCATTTGGAAGTTACAACTGACTTCCCTTTTGGTCTTGGGACAACATCCCAAACATCATTCTTCATGATCGATTGGTATTCTTCGATCACAACATCCTTCCATTCTTTCCGTTCTACCGCTTCTTCATAACTGGAAAGTTCTTTATCAATGAAATCACATAGTAAGGCTACATACCCTGAGCAGGATCTGGTCCTCTTTCTTTCTCTGTGATTCTCTTCTGGAGCTCCATATCTTTCTGCACCTTGGATAAGTTCTCGTACCCAAGCAAGTTTCCTCTTATGAGGATTCTTCTCCAGAGGTGGATCTACGGGTTTTTGTGGTTCTTCAAATTATCGATCTTCTTCTTGAGCTTCTTCATTTATGGTTGTATCATGAATTCTAGGTGCTTCTTCTTTTGCTTCTTCAAGTTCTTCAACAGGTCTTTTTCTCAATTTGTTGTAAGCTGTGTCTTCATCAAAAGTAACATCCCTGCTGATGTCAATCTTCTTGTATCATGGGAAATATATTTTGTAAGCCTTCGAGCTTTCAGAGTATCCCACAAATACACCCTTCTTTCCTGAAGGATCTAATTTTGTTCTCTTCTCTTTTGGATGTGTATGTATATAGGGCAGCTAAATATTCTGAGATGACTGACTTCTGGTTTCTTACCGGAGAAGACTTCTTCAGGAGTCTTGTTCTTGAGTACTCTATGTGGAGTACGGTTCTGTACATACACCGCTATTCTGGTAGCTTCTGCCCAAAGATGCATAGGAAGATCTTGATCATGAAGCATGGCTCTTGCAGCTTCCATGATAGTTCTATTCTTCTGTTCCACAAACCCATTCTGTTGTGGATTATAAGGAGTGGACAAATCCCTCTTAATCCCTGATTCTTTGCATAGCTCTTTGAATTCATTCGAAGTGAATTATCCGCCATTATCTGATCGAAAGGTCTTGATCTTCTTTTCAGTATGGTTTTTTATCAAGGCTTTGGATTCCTTGAACTTGCTGAATACTCCATCTTTGTTCTTCATGAAGTAAACCCATGTATTCCTAGAAAAATCATCAATAAAAGAAACACAGTATGCATACCCGCTTAGTGAGTTTGATGACATCGGACCGCATACATCGGAGTGGATGATTTTTATTATGCCTTCAGCTTTGCTTTCGCTACTGGGAAATGTCTTCTTTGTATTCTTTCCTTTCACACATCCTTTGCAGATCCCATCATGTTTTGTTTGGAATTTTGGAAGACCTTCAACAGCTTTGCTTGCAATAGGTAGTGCTCTGTAATGTACATGTTCAAGCCTTCTATACCAAATCTCATTTGGCTCTATTGTGTCATGGACCAAGGCTTATTCTAGATGTCCCTTCAATTTGTACAATCCTCCTTCTTGTTCTCCAATCACCACTGCATCATTGATAGTCTTACCTCTTGGCCACATGATGACTTGACCATCTATGAATGCAACCCTCGTTTCTTTTGTATCCAATGCTGATATGGATAAAAGGTTCTTCTTGAGTCCTAGCACAAACAATACTTATTTCATTGATAGAGACTTACCAGAGTCTAGTTTATATGAATATTCCCCACTACCTTTTATTGGATATTGTTAGTCATCTCCTAGCTTCACCTTGTGAGGTGATTCATGTTCTGACAGTCTTACAAATGATTCCTTGAATCCCATCACATGTTTGGAAGCTCCACTGTCTATAAGCCAATCATCACCACCATGAGTAATGTTACTTGTGAGAGCAGAGATCAGAACATATTCATCCTCGCTTGAAGAATCTTCACTTTCATATCTGGATCTCTTCTTGGATGGTTCATCATCCTCTGCAGCATGAGCATGATGTCTTCTTTTGTTCCCCTTCTTCTTATGAGAATGATTCTTGTTCGTAGGATAGTCTTTTGCAAAGTTCCCTATCTCATCACATGTATAACATATTATTCTAGATAGGTCCTTTCTATTGTTATCTCTATGAGGAGGATTCTTACCTTTGAAGTGATAAGTTTTTCTTCTGCCTCTCTTGGAATGAACTGTGAGAGCTTGATATTCACTTCCCATCTTCTCTTCTCGAGCTGCTATCTGAGCTTCGTCTGCTGAACTTGACTAGCTTCTTTCTAGCATAGATTTCTTGGATGAAAAAATCCCATGACCTAGGAAGGCCATTCAAAGTATTCATCACAATCTCTGCATTTTCCACTTCTTCATCAACAGATTCTAATTGTCTTTGATCTGAGAAACCCTTGTGAAGTAGGACTGGATAGTCTCTGCATTCTGAATCTTCACATTCTTCAATTGATTCCTCAGAGTCATCTTCCGATTTATGTTCTTCCCTTCAAACAATTTGGTTAGGGCATCAAACATAGATTTAGGTGTCTTGAGAGAGGACACCTATGGGATAAGGTGATCCTTGATAGAATCAACAATGGTCCTCTTTGCCATAACAATCTTCTTCTTATGTAAGGCCTTAGCCTCATCTCCCTCTGGAACTGGAACCTCCTCATGGATGTAGGAGTCTAACTCATTTTCTTTCAGGGCCAAGGAGATCCTATACTTCCAGGCTCGGAAGTTATCAGCTCCCTCAAGCTTTTCATCAAGCTTGGTATGATGAGACATCTTAACAGAGAACCTCAAATGGAAATAAAAAAGATTTTATATCTTACCAGGTTCAAGATGTCAGATCTGAAACTTGAGCTAAAATCCTGCAGAGCTGGTTCAGAAGCAGATTAGGGTTTTGATTTTCCAGAGTTTTGTCTTCCCAAATGCCTTGAAATTTGTCCCTAACTTCAATTTTGGAGAGGAGATCAATCCAGGCCTGGGCTCACTGAAAAATTCCTCTTCTGTGAAAATCCCTAATTTCCGGCAGTAGTGTCGGGTCCAAAACTGAAAAACGTCAGAATTGGATTCTGCTTCGACAGAAAGATGCGCCCTAAGGAGGAGAGTTATTCCACCTTATTTTTGCTGAAAATATGTGGAGGAATATCCACAAACTAGGAAGCCCTAGTTCCCGCAGCTGCACAGTGTCTTCTTCTTAGGTTAGCTCTGATACCATGTTAATTTTTCAACATTAAGCTAGCATTATTAGGATCTTTAACTGAGAGAATAACAAGTACAACAATAAAATGCAAGAGACAATGAACACAGTGTTTTTCCTTGGGGAAACCATAAACGAGAAAACCTCACAACTTCCTCAAAGATAGAATCAACACCAAAACAGTAAGTGATATCCCAACAGCAGTAATCTTCTTCTTATCTAGCCCCAGTGTCTTCTCCTTCCTCAACTATGTGCTACACTTGAGTGTGGATGAGTTGTGTGAGAAATAGAGACTCCAGTTCTATATTTATACTAATATCGACATGACTAAAACCCTACCAGGGCCAACCTCTAATAGGAGAGTCTAATAACCCTAGTGCCCCAGAACTGCACTTTAACCCTTAGACAATTGGAGGGTTACCCACTATGACTTCACATGACTTGTTTACATTATTGATTCTCTCGATCGAAACATCGGGGCATGACAACATGACTTAATTACATTATAGACACATCCCAGAATAAACATCAGGTTACAATACATAAGATACATAGATGAATACATTCCAAAGCTACAAATACATCAACACTTATCCTTTTCACTTAGTCTTCAATTCTTTATTTTTTTTCATAATTTCATAGTTTTTATAATTATTTTAAACAAATTTAAAAAAAATTGAATGAGATCAAAGAATGATTAAAAGTAAAATAACTTGTAATCTTTTGTTTAGATCTTAACGGACAACGAAAATGAACAAGACAATGTGGAAAACCCACCCTCTAATAACCCATAACCTAACCCACAACAACCTAACCCAAACCCAAACCCGAAGGGGGAACAAGATCGAAACTCACAGATTATTGCGCGTTTGGTGTCATTGAGGTGCCTTAGCTCATCTATTAGAGGGGGGGATCATTTGAGAGAGTCTTTAGCCCTTAAAATTACAAAAGACCAATTATTTTTATTATTCCGGGACCTTAGCATCAGATTGGTTCCACTAACCAGTCGAACACACATTTCCATAGATTGGTTCATTGAACCAAATATGAAGGCCAATTGGATGGATTGTTGGTATATGGTCTTTGATGAAGATCCTCATGGGAATAGGGACATCCCATTTTATTTCCTTAGGAAGTTGTACGCAGAATTCATCCTAGGGAAACATGATAACTACTTTGATCTCTTAGGCTTCCAAGGTGTTGGTCATGGGATGCCCCTAGATAGGTTAGGTGCCAGGACGGATCCTAACTGTGTGCCACACCCTCCACGCACACCAAAACCCCCTTGGCTATATCCTCCTGTAGGTCTTGTGATTGAGAATACACAGGAGGCATTATTTGACTTGGCAGATACATTGCTTCAGCATGGGACTGATGTCCAAGGCAATGTAGACCAAGGGGATGGCACTTCTAAGGCGAGCCCATCTACAGATCACACAGGATATGTATAACATTCAGAGCATCATGTTACTCCACACCCTTGCACATTGTGTGGAGGCATATGCTACGGCCCTGCTTCAGGCTTCCAAGATGATGGATTACTTCGCTTTGTAAGTAAAACTCATTATTTTGATATTATATTTTGTTTCATATCAAAATTTTCAATTGTTTCACAATTTATTTCTATTTAATTATCTAATAAATTATGTGAACAAATATACAACTGGTGTCCCACGGAACACCACAGTCGCATAGTCCGCTGAACAATGTTGAGAACATTGATGCAGATGTCAATATTGCATATGAGTTTGGTTCTTCACCAATAGGGGTAAGAACTATACTTGTTAATTTGTCAACTTTATTTACATATTTATAGTATAGATTGTAACATTCAATACATCCTAATTTTGATACAACATGTTTTATGCAGGGTGACCAGGATGAGTATATTGTATCACAGCCTATTCCCTCTCATGCAGAGGTAGATTCCTAGACAGAGGTATTATTTGAAATATGATTTTAATTATATGCTTTTAATTATGGTTCTCTTCTTTTGGAAAAATCATTTTACTTGTATTTATTTGACATATGTTACTTTATGCAGGAACCTATTGTGACAGTGGTGCTTGAAGAGCACCAAAGTGAGGTTGTTGTCAACCCACCTCTTCCCCTGAGCCAGGTATGTATGTTTCTCTTTCTTCAAGGTAACATCATTTTCTGTCCATGTAGTATTTATGTCTCTGATTCACTATTTTATCTGAATTTGACATATATGTTACTTTATATGTAGGCCCCTAGTGAGGCACTGGTGCATGAAGAGCACCAAACCAGTGGCCCACCTTTGACGAGCCAGCAGGTACGTTTATGTAGATCACTTTCTTTGTATGTTTGTGTATCTCTTTCTCTGATTTGGTGCTTGAAGAGACCCAAATTGGCGACCCACCTCTTCCCCCCCAAGGTACATGTATATTTGTTGACATTGGCATATATATATTTTTTATGCAGCTTGATAGTGAGCAAGTGGTGCTTGAAGAGCACCCAATCAGGGTCGTTGTTAGTGAGGCACCAGGACCCACCATTACTTACTCATGTACAATAAGTAGAAATGTTATTTTGGTTTTGGAATTTGAACAAATGTACATATATTTTTTACAGGTTGGTAAATTAACTTAGAAAATTTGGTTTTTATGCAGTCTCCACTAATGCAACCTATCCCTCTTGTTCAGTGATGGGGATCACCAGTGAGCAGTCGAAAAAGAAAGCTAGACTTCTCCAAAGACTTTGGAAGTGGCAGCGAAAGGGGGGATAACTAGAATAAATGTATAGGGGGCATACATAGATGTAACTTTTTGTTCATATGTACACACAGATGTGCTTTTTGATCCACTATTTTGTATTATGGCCATGTGGCATGACAATTTTTGTAACATTATTTCTATACATATATAATATAAAGCAAGGTTCAAATTTATACATATATGGTTGACTTGATCTTGGAACATGATATGTGTGGTTCACCTATGTGATATAATGATATGTGTGGTTCACATGTGTGCTAACTTATGAATTTCCAATACTTAAAGGAAGAATTTACGACTCATCAACTTTTTAACATCATGGCTATCCTCTAATTTTTAGCATCATAACCATACCATACACTAAAGTTAACAATCATAAAACTATGTCATGCATGGATGTGTAATATATACCATATCATACCCTACAATACCCTATGATACTAACATCATACAATTCTAACATACAATAACATACCCTACAATACCCTATGACACTAACATCATACCATGCTAACATACCATACCATTGTAATATACCATACACTAACATCATAACACTAAGTCATGCATGCATGTGTAATATACCATATCATACCCTACAATACCCTATGATACTATCATACCATACTAACACATAATAACATACCCTACATTACCCTATGACACTAACATCATACCATACTAACATACAATAACATGTACCATAACATAACATACTAACAATATGTACCATAACACTAAGTCATGCATGCATGTGTAATATATACAATATCATACCCTACAATACCCTATGATACTAACATCATACCATACTAACATACATCATACCCTACAAACCCTAAATTTGTTAAAGTAAACCCTAGTTCCATCTCATACCTTCTCAACCCTAGTTGGTGCATGCAAATTGGTGTTCATGAAAACCTAGTTGTTGCATGCAAGTATTGGTAATCATGTGTTTCTAGTTCCCTCTCCTAACTTGCATGATTTCTCATTAAACCCTAGTTCCATCTCATACCTTGGTAACCCTAGTTGGAGCATGCGAATTGGTGTTCACGAAAGCCTAGTTGGTGCATGCAAGTATTGGTGATCATGTGTTTCTAGTTCCCTCTCTTAACTTGCAAATTGCTCACTA
The DNA here is from genome assembly GCA_001517045.1 of Pseudotsuga menziesii. Classification (NCBI taxonomy): domain Eukaryota; kingdom Viridiplantae; phylum Streptophyta; class Pinopsida; order Pinales; family Pinaceae; genus Pseudotsuga; species Pseudotsuga menziesii. The sequence continues at coordinate 72,851 of LPNX010003567.1, forward strand.
AACTCTAGTTCCATCTCATACCTTGTCAACCCTACTTCAGAGCATGCAAATTGGTGTTCATGAAAACCTAGTTGGTGCATGCAAGTATTGGTGATCATGTGTTTCTAGTTCCCTCTCCTAACTTGCATGATTGCTCACTAAACCCTAGTTCCATCTCATACCTTGTCAACCCTAGTTGGAGCATGCAAATTGGTGTTCATGAAATCCTAGTTGGTGCATGCAAATATTGGTGATCATGTGTTTCTAGTTCCCTCTCTTAACTTTCAAATTGCTCACTAAACCCTAGTTCCATCTCATACCTTATCAACCCTAGTTGGTGTGCATGTAAATTGGTGTTGATTAAAGCCTAGTTGGTGCATGCAAGTATTGGTGATTATGTGTTTCTAGTTCACTCTCCTAACTTGCAATTTCCCTCTCTTAACTTTCAAATTGCTCACTAAACCCTAGTTCCATCTCATACCTTGTCAACCCTAGTTGGTGTGCATGTAAATTGGTGTTCATTAAAGCCTA
>LPNX010003567.1:73415-92184 GCA_001517045.1 Pseudotsuga menziesii
GTTGGTACATGCAAGTATTGGTGATCATGTGTTTCTAGTTCACTCTCCTAACTTGCAAATTGCTCACTAAACCCTAGTTCCATCTCATACCTTGTCAGCCCTAATTAGAACATGCAAATCGGTGTTCATGAAAGCCTAGTTAGTGCATGCAAGTATTGGTGATCATGTGTTTCTAGTTCCCTCTCTTAACTTGCAAATTGCTCACTAAACCCTAGTTCCATCTCATACCTTGTGAACCCTAGTTGGAGCATGCAAATTGGTGTTCATGAAAGCCTAGTTGGTGCATGCAAGTATTTGTGATCATGTGTTTCTAGTTCCCTCTCTTAACTTGCAAATTGCTCACTAAACAAGTAGTTCCATCTCATACCTTGTCAACCCTAGTTAGAGCATGCAAATTGGTGTTCATGAAAGCCTAGTTGGTGCATGTAAGTATTGGTGATCATGTGCTTCTAGTTCCCTCTCTTAACTTGCAAATTGCTCACTAAACCCTAGTTCCATCTCATATCTTGTCAACCCTAGTTGGTGCACGCAAATTGGTGTTCATGAAATCCTAGTTGGTGCATGCAAATTGGTGTTCATGAAATCCTAGTTGGTGCATACAAGTATGAAATCCTAGTTGGTTTCCAATTTGTACATGGCAATGTAATTAAATGTATATTAAACTAAAAGCATGAAGAAATGTAAATTTCAACAACTCGAGAGCTTGTTATTTTCTGAACTCTATTTGGTGGTGTCTAAAGACACCATTCTTGGTGCCTCCAATGTGCCGTAGATGGTGTTTGTATCATAGGCACACGAAAGGCTAGACATTAGTAACATCATAAGAAAGAAAAGAGAACCCAATGAAAATGTGCAAACATGATTTATAGATAACTCACCCGAGGTTGTACGATCGTGTTTATAGTGTCCAATATCCTCTCAATAATATTATTTCTGTGAATGGTATCTGTCAATCATAGGTTTATTACATTGGGAATAAAGTAAGGCTAAATAATGGAAATTGTGATTCAGAATTCACTTTAAAGGTTAAATAATGCACCTCACAATGCACTCATACAAGTAGGCCATACGAATCATCTATGTTGTCGATGGTGTCCATCAATATTTCATGCTCTATATGAGGTAGCAAGTATTGTACATGTGACCTATTTTTGTGACCAAGTGTGCGCAGCTTGATGTTTATACCAACTACTAGGTTGGTGAAGTGGTATACAATAGCTCCTGGTCTATAATCCTGATATACATACCCACCCTTCATTTTCTGTTGTGCTGCAACTGTCAAGTACTCCCCTTTTATAACCATCGAGCCAGTTGGGAATTCAATATTTTCATCATCTGTAACAGGTTCTAGAAGGGTTTGTTTCCCCACTAAGAAACGTTCCAATCAATAGTCAGAACCCCATTCATTATTTTTTGGGGCAACCACTGCATATATCTGACCTATGAAAGGAAATAGGTCGAGTTAACAATACATTTTGTAAATAAGGTCTTGCATTTCTAATTTCTACATAAATTAAATTCTACATAGGTCGAGTAAACAATACATGCATTTTATTATTTAGGTACTACTCATGTACCTGCTTGTATGAGATCCGATATGTGATCATAGTCTATAGAAATATGTGTCTGATCATCTTCCAAATGGTCTATTTCATTAACTCCATCGAAATTGGTGCCAAATGTCACTCAATCCCATGTATCAATGGTATCCGTATGCTCACAATCATCCCATTCACTGATGCTACAGGAACTGCAAAAGCAAGCCTTCAATCTTGTTTGATTTGTAGGGTCGAGTTGTCTGAGCTTCTAATTGAATGAAACTGTCGAGTTCCATGCCCTGTGTTCACCTAAGGTGTTTGTTATTGGTCCACATTTGTCACCTCCCAAAATATTCTTCACACTAAGTGTTTCCTTGTTGCTTGTTCTCCCATGACAGATGCACACCATTGGACTATAGATGCAGTGTCTCGAAGGTGAGCACCTGTAAACTTCATCTCTTCCCTTCAAACGACAGTTTTAATGCATGCAGCAGCACCATCGTGCTCTTCTTTTCCATGACCAGTTTCAAAGTAGTTCCATACATGTGGCACCTTGTATTTTATGTGCAACAAACACAACCATTCAAATACACGTGCATTCTTGAACTGTCCATCACAACCATCTGACAAAATGAAATGACGATAAAATGGTATATCCATAGCTATCACATCATCATAGAATAATTTAAAGCAATGTTGCACGTAATGGATGGCATGGGTCTGGTCGTCACTTATGTAGAAGTGACTTTTTTTCAGTATCACACGTTTCTTTTCATTGCTATCTTGCCCATGTTGATACGTGATATGCACCATTATGCTCACCTGCTCTGAGTAATAGTATTGACTTTGAGTTTCATTTTGTGGTTGTAGGGTGTAATTTTCTGCAAAGTCAACCACTGATAGTATTGTTCCGAGAGGGAAGGTGTCCCGACATATTCTGAATTGCTCATCTTGCCACCATGCCATATCGACATGTTGAATGTAATGTTGGATCTTTCCATGAAACTCTAGAATAAAATCACATACTCGCACCTAGTACATGAATATTAATATGTCAATAAACCATAGAAAAAAATGTGTAAATCAATATTAATTTGTCAATATTCAAGAATTTACCTGTGAAGTCACCAATTTAATCTTCCTGCTTTATTTCCCATCATTTAGCTGATATGTCTCATACTGATAGTTCTGCTTCTCGACAATTGCATTCCTAAATGCTTGATCTTCATTTTCATGGATGCAATCAGACCATAATGATAGCCCACCACAATTGTTGCGAGAACCGTCTACACATTGTTTTAAGTAATGTGTCTGCCCATCTTACCTCGCACACATTATGCTATGGATGAAATTGGCGGTACTGTACTTGAGCATTCTTGCACATGGTTACGATGCAAAAAATGACGTATATGTGCAAATGTATGGTAATATAGGTCAAACTCTATGTGGTATCTACAACAACAAGTGTTCTGGATGGTATTGATTCTAACATACCAAGGCTTGCATTTTTCAAAAGATCTTTTCCTGAGCCTTAGCTCTACGTGGGCAACTTTAAACATCTTGAATAGTTGAGTTTGTGTCATGTCAAGATAATGTTTAACATGAGGTTCAGTGTTTCCAGAACCCCTACAATGTTTTAACACATCCTTCGTGTTAGAAGAAGGCCTAGTGTTATCATGCCAAAAACGTTTGCACTAGGCCATTCACTGCTTCGACTAACCTCATGTCTTTGCGGGGAAACCTACCGTTAAATGCCCATAATGTTTCCATTTGTCCCTCTACATCAAGGTTGTCTCTTCTTACTAAATATTTTTTAAGTGTCTTTGGATGTAAAGGCACAATTTGTGATGTGCATTTAAGTAAACGACGTTGTCTTGTGGATCTACATACAGTTGATTCAGCCAATACACGACGAGCCACATTACAGTCTTGTGAACGAGTTTTTTTACCAATCGATGTGAATGCAGCAGTAAGAGATTTAACAATGTGATTACTTGATTTGATATTATTCATTGTTGTTATGCCTAAATTTCTTCTAACAGTTTCCATATTTCTAGATTTAAGGAAAGCTAAAAACAATTGGCATTTACCGACTTCGGATTTGTTATCAAAATATTGTCTCATTATTTGAGAAGAATGACGAAGGATAGTGCGTTTAGCCAACTTACCTTCCATGGAAGTCAATCCGCTCTCACACACTTGTATTCGTTTAGGAGTTCTCTTTCGTTTTGATGCAAAATTTGTTGTCGTTTGAAATGCTCGAGTGACGTTTACATCCACTACCAGCTCACAACTTCGATTAGGAGATTGAACCACCGAGCATGGTTGTTCTTGAGTCGCATTTGCACTGGGAGTAACATAATTATTGAACTCTTCACAAGATTGTCCGTTTACTAATGGATCAATAATATCAACTTCTGTATAACCATCTTCCTTTAATGTTGCATTATATTCCTCAGCCTCTACGTCAGGTATCTGTTGAGCAGGAATGGGAACTATTTGCTCATGTAATGAATGCCGACGATTTCTTGAATCTTCCCTTTTTTTGTTTTTTATTTTCTGCTTCTTCCAATGTAAGCACCTTCCTTGCTGACTTTCGTCCTCTATTACGTATATTCCCCATTGAAATCCACCCAAACCTGTACAAAACGATGGAATTATGTAAGTAATGATAAAAAATTACATGTCGAACAGTTCACTGTGTGCGGGTTCAGATGAATTATGTCTTTTGATACAATAAACCCAGCCCACACGACACCACCCAACATTTTCTATAAAACACTTATCGCATATGCGATATAACGCACCTCTGATATATCGCATATGCGATATTGAATTCCGTCTTTTTAATGAACGGTCAGGCTTTTACATGTTCTCCACAACACATATGCGATATATCGCATCTGCGATTTAGTGCTCAATGAATATATGCAATTTACATTTATCTATATGATGAGGATGAGGGTGATGAACAATGAGGGTGTCGATGAACATGATGATGATGAGGATGAGGGTGAGGGTGTCGATGATGATGAGGATGAGGGTGTCAATGATGGTGAGGATGAGGGTGATGAACAATGATGATGATGATGATGATGATGATGATGATGAGGATGATGATGATGACCATGATGATGATGATGAAGATGAGGGTGACGATGAAGATGATGACGAACAATGATGGTGATGATGAGGAGGAGGATGACTATGATGATGAAGATGAGGGTGATGATGAGGAGGAGGAGGAGGATGGCGATGATGATGATGATGATGGTGACGATGAAGATGATGATGAACAATGATGGTGATGAGGAGGAGGACGTTGGCAATGATGATGATGATGATGGTGACGATGAAGATGATGATGAACAATGATGGTGATGATGAGGAGGAGGATGACTATGATGATGATGATGAGGATGAGGGTGATGATGATGATGATGATGATGATGGTGATGATGAGGAGGAGGATGACTATGATGATGATGATGAGGATGAGGGTGATGATGATGATGATGATGATGATGATGATGAGGATGGTGATGATGGTGATGATGAAGATGATGATGAACAATGATGGTGATGATGAGGAGTATGATGACTATGATGATGATGATGAGGATGATGATGATGATGATGATGATGATGACCATGATGATGAGGATGAGGATGAGGGTGATGATGAGGATGAGGATTATGATGATGATGAGGAGGAGGAGGAGGATGGTGATGATGATGAGGATGAGGGTGTCGATGAAGATGATGATGATCGTGAGGATGAGGGTGATGAACAATGATGATGAGGATGAGGATGAGGATGAGGATGATGATGACGAGGATGAGGTTGATGATGAGGAGGAGGAGGAGGAGGAGGAGGAGGAGGGTGATGATGATGAGGAGGAAGAGGAGGAGGAGGAGGGTGATGATGATGAGGATGATGGTGACGATGAAGATGATGATGAACAATGATGGTGATGGTGAGGAGGATGATGACTATGATGTTGATGATGAGGATGAGGGTGATGATGATGATGAAGATGATGATGATGATGATGACCATGATGATGATGATGAGGATGAGGGTGATGATGATGATGCTGAAGATGAGGATGAGAGTGATGAGGAGGAGGAGGAGGATGAGGGTGATGATGATGATGAGGTTGACGATGAGGATGATGAGAATGAGGTTGACGATGATGATGATGAGGATGAGGATGAGGATGAAGACAATGATGATGATGATGATGATGATGATGACCATGATGAAGCTGATGAGGATGAAGGTGATGATGATGATGATGAGGATGAGGATGAGGATGACGATGATGATGATGACCATGAGAGTGATGATGATGATGATGATGATGATGATGAGGATGAGGATGAGGGTGATGATGAAGAGGAGGAGGAGGAGGGTGATGATGAGGAGGAGGAGGATGAGGATGATGACGGTGATGATGATGATGATGACCATGATGAAGCTGATGAGGATGAGGCTGATGATGATGAGGAGGAGGAGGATGAGGATGATGATGATGATGATGATGAGGATGAGGGTGATGATGATGATGATGATGATGATGATGACCATGATGATGATGATGAGGATGAGGGTGATTGTCACGTCCCCATCCCTCAACCAGCGAAGAGGACGTGACGAACATCAAACACAGCCGAGAAAATAGCCCATGAACATAAAATAGAGGATATCAATGCTGAAATTAAAGCCTAAACAACAGGCACAATTCATCATACACGGATGCACAGTCCTTCAACACTCAACGGAAGCAAACACATATACATTCCAGCATTTAACATCAATATAAATTACAAAGATGAAGTAACCAGTAGTACTTATCTTTTGATGGAGAATTCACCCGCAACCAGCTACGTCGCTGCAACGTTCCACCCAACCATAGGCCAGCTTGCTCATCAATCTCTCAGCAACACTGCCACCCCCGAGCTGGGCATGATTCCTCCGGAATAAGGGTCAATTGCAGGTTTACACATAGCCTAGCTGGACACAAAATAGTAGGCAAGCACCGTTGGGTTAATCAGGCTGTCCACAAATCAGCCAAGCCAACACAACCCCAAAGGCCAACCATTGCACACACACAACAACGATCCCTTCACAGCTCTTGTGAAGAAACAAAGGCAACCGAGGATAATCCCAAACAAAAGATGAGGACAGCTCAAGTCCACAGGGAAACACGGAGTTGTTCTTGGCCCTATCGTGGCCAAAACAACTCAGCAACAACGGCCCAATTTCACAATGAAAACGATGGAAACTATGCACAGTCCAAAACAGGGAAACTCAGCCGACATATTGGGAATCCACAGTGGCCCAAAACGAATTTCAGCACCACAGCCCACAAAACATGGGTGAAACCAACAACACCCCAAATCGTGGGTGAAATCAACAGTTCGTCCAAAGCAATTGAGCCACGGGAAGACTCACACAAACCACGCTGGAAACAAATTTACAGACTTGCAACCTGGGCATGGGTAATAATCAATGCAGAACCCACAATTCGACCCATGGGGAAAGGATTCAGCCACTCCATTCACCAATCCGCAGAGGAAAACGACGTGGGTAAAACCCAAGAAATTCCTGTGTGCGAAAAATGAGAAACGGGAGGGAAATTCTCTACGTGAGAGTGCACAGCAGTCGGGAGGACACGAATTGCAAGTGCCTAAGCATTTAGCAACTCGTGAAGAGGAAGAAAATGCCTGCGTGAGACCAAAATCACCTAGAGCCTATGCGTGAGGAGCCAACAGACAAAATCGCGTGAGAGCAACTGACCATGAGGAGAAATGGAGTCGTGGAAGGGAATGGTGAGGAATGGGGAAGAATGGAGTTTCCTGCTCCTTACCCACGATTCCTCCAGCAATTAATGCCCTCAACCACTCAGCCATAACTCCTCAACCACCAGCTGAAGCATTAAAGAGGTTGACAAGGTTGGATGAGGCAAAAGGTGACAAACAACAAAGGTGGAAAAAACATGGGTTTTTCTCCCATAAACCAAGGTTTGACATCCCCCACCCCCTTATCCTTTGGAACCATGCCCTTTTCATTCAACGTTGCACTGCCGTAGCTGGTTGTGGTTTATTTTAATTGATGTGCGTGTTTACATGATGCCACATTAAAATGTGCCAGATAGCACGACATACCATCGGCAATTATCCCCATTGCCGAAACATACACAACCAAATCGATGGTGGGGCTTTTGTCTTGAGCTCCTCACCACGATTAATTACAATATATAAATCATGCAAACGGGGTCAAAACCGGGGACATTACAGTGATGAGGAGGAGGAGGAGGATGAGGGTGATGATGATGATGAGGTTGACGATGATGATGATGAGGATGAGGATGATGATGATGATGATGATGACCATGATGAAGCTGATGAGGATGAGGGTGATGATGAGGAGGAGGAGGAGGAGGATGAGTGTGATGATGATGATGATGATGATGATGATGACCATCATGACCATGATGATGCTAATGAGGATGAGGGTGATGATGAGGAGGAGGAGGAGGATGAGGATGAGGATGAGGATGATGACCATGATGATGTTGATGAGGATGAGGGTGATGATGATGATGATGAACATGATGATGTTGATGAGGATGATAGTGATGATGATGATGATGATGAGGATGAGGGTGATGATGAGGATGAGGATGAGGGTGACGATGAAGTTGATGAGGATGAGGGTGATGATGATGATGATGATGAGGGTGATAATGATGATGATGAGGATGAGAGTGATGATGATGAACAATGATGATAATGAGGAGGAGGATGATGACTATGATGATGATGATGAGGATGAGGGTGATGATGATGATGATGATGATCACCATGATGAAGCTGATGAGGGTCATGATGATGATGATGCTGATGAGGATGAGGATGATGATGAGGATGATGAGGATGAGGGTGATGATGATGATGATGAGGATGAGGGTGATGATGATGATGATGATGAGCATGAGGGTAACGATGAAGATGATGATGAATAATGATGGTGATGATGAGGAGGATGATGACTATGAGGATGATGATGAGGATGAGGGTGATGATGATGATGATTATGATGAGGATGAGGATGATCATGATCATGATGATGACAATGATGACCATGATGATGATGATGAGGATGAGGGTGATGAGGAGGAGGAGGAGGAGGAGGGTGGTGATGATGATGATGATGATGATGATGGTGATGAGGATGAGGATGAGGGTGATAAACAATAATGATGAGGATGAGCATGATGATGATGATGATAATGATGAGGATGATGAGGATGAGGGTGATGATGATGATGACCATGATGATGATGATGAGGATGAGGGTGATGATGATGATGAGGATGAGGGTGACAATGAAGATGATGATGAATAATGATGGTGATGAGGAGGAGGAGGATGACTATGATGATGAGGATGAGGGTGATGATGAGGAGGAGGAGGAGGAGGATGAGGATGACGATTATGATTATGATGATGACCATGATGATGATGATGAGGATGAGAGTGATGAGGAGGAGGAGGAGGATGAGGGTGATGATGATGAGGATGGTGATGATGATGAGAATGAGGGTGACGATGAAGATGATGATAAACAATGATGGTGATGATGAGGAGGATGATGACTATGATGATGAGGAGGAGGATGAGGATGACGATGATAACGATGATGACCATGATGATGATGATGAGGATAAGGGTGATGATGAGGATGATGATGATGATGATGATGATGACGATGATGATGTGAGGATGATGATGATGATGATGAACAATGATGATGATGAGGAGGATGAGGAGGAGGATGACTATGATGATGATGATGAGGATGATGAGGATGAGGGTGATTATGATGAGGATGATGATGAGGATGAGGGTGATGAACAATGATGCGTTAGGACAAAACCAAATTATTTAATACACAACGCATATGCGATATAGCTTTATCATATGCGTTACTTTAAAATTAACGCATATGCGATATGAATAAGCTATAACGCATATGTGTTACTTTAAAATTAAAATAATTGGCGGGAATAAGGTTTGGCATTAGGTTCAAAAATAGCTTCGTAATACCAAACCTATTGGGTAGGACAAATAAACTAGGGCTATTACTTGTCTTTTAGAACTCTATCAATATGCTCAGTTTATATGGCATGTTTTGATATGACATACACAATATTTTTTATGAAAATCTAGGATATTGTAGAGTACGATCTTACGATTCTGAATATGTAATTTTTTCCTTCAACACTATGTTTGATTTATTTATAATTATTTTTCTAAATGACACACGTCAGTTTTCAAAAATACATACATCGATTTTTTGTTATATAACTTTTGATTTCCATCACCATTTCCCAATAAAACTATATGGTGCACTAGACGAGATCAAGCTCTAAGATCTTATATTTAGAAATCAAGGATTTCATTGATTTTTGCCCCTAAAGTGTTGCACCCGCACATAAGGTTTTAATTTCAAGCTTTTATGACTTCAATAATTAATAATAAAAAAATAATTCATGAAAAATTCTGAATAAATATTGTTGCACTAGGCCCATATGTCATTTATATGTCTACAAAATTTTATCCCAAATTGACATCATTTACCTCATATATTGTTGCACCCGCACAAACATATATGTTAAGATGTGCTGAAAATTTGAAAACCCACTTTCACGAAAACTAATTTTATAATCATTTACACACATTTTCTCTGCATAAATACTATATATTATGAAAGTTGATTCAATTTCCTATCTTTTCTCTTTTTACTTCATCTTCAAATAAGTTAGGGACGTGCCCCTAATTGTCACCTAAAGTCAGAGTTTTCTATTTATTCTAGTATTATGTGGCATCTAAAGTGTTTTTAAAGGAGTCCATGATTGTGCACCATCCCCATAATTATTTACAACTCTTATGTCATATCGTTGTTTTGATATAACATGCTCTTTTCTATTTTGTTCAAACAAGAGTTTTATTTAAAAAAACAAACGACAACTTCAATTACATAGAGATTTCTTACTGAAGATAAAATTTTGTATTTAGTTTATTCAAATTTATTCTTCTAATAATCATAAATAGCACTTGAATTTCTTAGTACCCTAATTGAAAGTTGTAATAAATTCTTTTAATAATCACAAATAGCACCTGAATTTCTTAATACCCTAATTGAAAATTGTAACAAAGTTATATTCCTTAATTAAAAAAAAACTTATAACATATTTCATTTATAAATTTACATTTTAACAACAACAAGACAACGTAATCAAACACCCAAAATAATGTTATGCCCATTATAGACATAGGATCAAATAGATAATAAAGATATTATAAAAGTGTAATTTGCTATGGCTACATCTCCCTTGACATTGCTTAACAAATAATAAACAAACATTAATTGCAAGAACATCCAATTATATATTTCCAAAAAAAAATTATGTACTCTCCATCATAAAGCCCTTTCTCTTTTACATAGACTTGAAACCTTTTCTCAAACATGTAATGCACCCATATATAAATATGCACATTATAAGTGCAAATAAAGATACGAACTAAAATATTAATTAACACTTATTTTATAAGTGAAGATACCAACTATATGCACAATAAAAGTGAAAATAAAAACACGAACTAAAATATTAATTAAAATAAGTGAAGATATGAGCTAAATAAAATAAGAATTACGTGGTGGTAATGTTCTCAACATTGAGACTCAACTTTGTGGCTAGCTATAAAGATAAGATTTTTTGTAATGGGAACATTTGTTGAAGGAGTTATTATTTTGTACTTAATATGAAGCTAAATGATAATAGTTTAAAAGTTAAAATTAAGCCATCAAAGCTTTATGAGATAACTTAGATATGTTTGACAGCTAATTTTATTAATGTGATAAACAAACACACGTCTTAGCATATCCTTAGTAATAATGATAGTGATTGTAAAGAAAATCATGTCAATAAACCATGTCAACCAGGGCTCTATGGTAATCATTAGAAGGCTATTGGTTCTTTAACTAGTAGGTTTATCTTGTATTACATGGGTAATGTTTACTAGAAATGCTTTTAAAGACTGCATGAAATAAACATGAATGATCTTTTGGTACTAGTTTATTATTTACACAGGAGAAACCTTGTAGATTAAGTGACACAGAGCTTATATGGTGATAATTGACTCTTCAATAATGTTGTTGATTAGGACTAATGCAACTTTCTAATGATAACTAAGAAGTTAAATTTCCTAAACCTTTCCTAGTTGCACAAGCATTGATAAATGACTAAAGTTTATTGCAAAGGAAATTGTGATATATGATGGTGAGAAACAATTGGAAACTTTATACTTGAATGACATACTGCTTGCTTACATAATAGACGACCGTGTTGAGTTTATTATGCATATATCCAGCGATCGTATTAGTTGCTTTATCTTTTGTTCTAACTTGTTCATCTCCAATTCTACAAAATTGGCTCGATCAGTTTTAATGGGCAAACTATTCCTTGTTTCTTCTAAGTCCATATATGCATCTGTTTTCCACAGTATACATCTTGCATGCCGAAGTATACATGAACCTTTATATATGAGCTCAGATTTTCTTTGTCATGGACAACAATTTAACCTTACAATTGTTTCAAATGCAACGGAATAAACTTCCTACTTTAATATTTTTATCTGTTACCACCAAAAGTATTCTCTTGAATATTTTCGACAGTCATAGAAATAATCATTTCATGACTGATGTTACTAAAGAGTGTTAATATTTCTTATTTGATCTCGAGGAACGTAGCAATTCCAGCTGTATTTAGTCCAGAAGTAAGATCATTATGATTGTGAACACTGCATATTTTGGCTATATTGCCTTTCTTTCACAGGTTTTTCTTGGTTGAATGATTTATGCTTTTTCTTATGTTCATCAGCTTTACTTGAGAGGTAACAAATGTTTGATTGTTATAAGATATACAGAAAAGTGGTGAATCTTCAGGAAATGTTTACACGTCAAGAAATTGGGTGCTTAATAGATTTGGGTTTAAGATGGATCTATGTTGTTTTTAATATTTTTTTTATGAGATCACATGATTTTTTTAATTACTTTTTATTTTTAATAAGTTATGAGCCAACATGGGAATGTCACACTTGACAACATCTCCCCCATACTGAGTTGTAAGCACTTGGCTTACTCTAGTGCAATAATTTGCATTCCTTAGAGAAATTTGGGATGCATATTGATTTCCATATTTTCTTTTTTATTAATTTAGTTTATCTTTTACAAAATATAATGCCATGCATAACTTGGCATATCATGTTACTTATTTCCAAAATGCACTTATTGTTATAGAGAACGTGAAGACCCATTACCACAACAGAAACACAAGACTCCACACCCAACTACCTCAAGAAACCTTGGAGATCAAACAAAACATCATCTTTGATATCATGACCTATACACATCAATATGAAGGGTGTCTCGAGAAGGGTTAAAGGTTATGTTATACATTTTTCCCTCATCGATGTTGCAAGATGCTATGAAATTTTTCATGATCATGGTCCCTTGGTATTGATGTGTTTTTCATAGAGCATCTAGATGATCCCAAGCTCATCTATCTTATGGTACATGTCATGACTATCAATTGATAGTTAATATCCATGTAATTAAACTATTGTATATTGATCTTAAAGTGATATTAATTGATAGTTAATATCTATATAATTAAACTACGTATATCCATCTTAAAGCGAATCTACTAAGCACTGAAAGGAATTAAATTTTTGGTGGTGTAATTTTTTATTGATTTTATTTCATGTCATGGAATATTTTCTTCCCACTAAAGGATAAAAATGATTATACCTCAAAATTTTGACCTCTTTAAGTAGTTAATAGATCTAGGTTTAAGATGAATCTATGCTAGTTTTCACTCATGAGTGAATAAAAGAAGCAACAACATTTCCCCATACTTTATTGTAGAACACTTCAATACTTTGCCCTATGTGAAAGCAACATATACTTTGCTTTTAGCATTTCAACATAAATTTTAAAATAATTCTTCATAATGAAGCAATCTCTTGTGAATAATAACCATAAATTTAGTATGAAGTTTATTATTATTATTTGATAATATACCAATAAATAAAGTTAACAGGTTATAAAAATTATGTTGTAAATATTAAATTAATTAAATTGAATTATTAAAATCAACATTAAAAATATTATTATAAATATAAATATTTATATATAATTTTTCTAAATAACTTTTATGTTTTTTAAATTACCCTTTGTTTACTGCAGATCAATACAATATCATTATATAGGCCATTTTCTTCTTAAAAGAAATTCAAAGTGCAAATTGTTCAACCTAGGCTTTTCTCGCTCCCGTTAAAATAAAATAAGCCTCCAGCACTTGGATTGTAAGCCTAAAATAAGCCTCAAAGTGCAAATTGTTCAACCTAGGCTTTTCACTCATGGAATTATGTAGGCTTAACTGCGAACAATGGGGTTTTCTTACAGTGAGAACGAGGAATTAATTAACAATATATTATTTAAAGAACCACGATAATAAAAGATGGAATTAATTAACAATATGTGTCTACACTGGTGCTGGTGTTCTGGGGCTTCTTCTCCCGTCTGTTCCTTCAATTGCTGCAGGAGGAGGAGGAGATGCAGAGGCCACTATGACGTGTTTCTGAACTTCAGAGGGCTCGATGTGCGACGAGGGTTTGTGAGTCATCTGTACGATGCACTCACCAGCGCAGGCTTCAGTGTCTTCCTTGACAGCCACCAAATGAAGAGAGGGGACGATATCTCTGCAGCCTTACACCACGCAATTCAGGTCAGCCACATTTTGATTCCCATATTTTCTCCAAGTTACGCGCAATCTGCATGGTGCTTAAAAGAAGCTTCGCATATCGCCAACCGACTTCTTGATGGGAAGGACGAGAAGGAGCCCGCGGCCATCGTGATTCCTCTATTTTACGATGTGAGCCCTTCGCAAGTTCGGCACCCAGATATTGAATCTAATGGCAGCCCTTTTGCTGAAGCATTCGAGGAGCATCAGAACGGTGGGAGATACAGCCCACAAGAAATTGATGAATGGAAGGCTGCCCTCTCTAAGATCTCTAGTCGTTCTGGCTGGTCACTTCAAGAAGACAGCAATGGGTTGGTAACTCATTTCTTATTTGTTTATATGCTTCTTCTTCTTCTTGTGTTAATTGTAATAAAACCCTAATTTATTCTCACATCCTCTGCAGATACGAGGCAGCGCTCGTTAAGCGCGTCGTCGAAGACGTCGGTAAACTTTGTAAGAGACGGATCTTTAGTTTTTGACTTAGTCTCTTTCTTTTCAAATGGATCTATGTTGGTTTATAAATGATACCTGTTAGCTTTAGGATGCCATATTTTTTTTGGATAATTTCCAATTACTTCTAAAATATAACCCTTGCAACTTTGTGCAATATTTGAAGATGGATTTGTATATATTTCTCAGTTGTATTACAGATGTTTCTATCTTTCGTCATTATTGTTAGCAAATTTTTCACAAAGGCACACAAGAAGTTACACATCTCTTCCCTCCTGTGTTGTATAATGCACCTCTTCTAGATTTCTCTTTTTATATATAACTTGTTTTAAGAATTTCTCTTTTTATATATAATTAATTTATATATTAGATTATAAAAAAATTAAAAAACATTTCAAATAACTTATTTTAAGAATTTCTTTATATATATATAACTTATTTTAAGAATTTCTCTCTCTATATATAACTAAGTGAAAAATATATTTTTAAATTTTGAAAAAAAACATAAAATTCATAATTTATATATTTGATTATGGGTGACTGTAAGGTACACAAATTATCTTGCTTTGAGTAAATAAGATTAAATGTAGCAAATTGAATCACGTTTGCAAATATATAAGGTTTATGTATTGAAAGTTTTTATAACTATGTCAAGTTTCATTATTTTTAAAAGTCACTTTTTATTTTTTAGGCAAATGATAAGGTATATGTTTTTATGGGATACAAAAATTTGCAGGCATGTAAAGAACATATAGCACTAGTGCAACTCTATTTTTCGAAAATAAAATTAGTAAATTTTTTTTTTCTTTTTTTATAATTATCTAAGTGATCATTCCTCTAAAATGGTTAGTCTTTTGTGGGTGCAGCTTTTGAAGGTCTCAATAAAATAATCATGAGATGGGTTTTTTTATAGAATGTAGAGGTCATACTGCACCATATAATAATTTCTTTTTGAAATGATTAAGAATTGAAAAAGTTATGGAAAAAAACACCAACAACATGTTTTTTGAGTTTAGGTATTAGGACACAATAGAAATTGAAAAAAAAAAGAAAATATAATATTTTTAATAAAAATTACATATTTAGAATCTGCAGAAAAAATGCTATTTATGTTTAAGATTTCGTCAAAGATGATTGTGTGTAGCATACTGTAACGAGTGTGTAAACAAAGAAAAAAATAAGAGTAAATATTTATTAGATTGAAGTTTGTGGGTACATGAGCTCTAAGAACCGAGGAGGAAGGTGTTTACAATGTTTTTTGTAGGTGAGTGAGATTTCAACAGATGATGATGGAGGATGAAGGGGGGTTGTCTCTGTCGCCCAACCCCCAGAAGCAGAGGAAATGAAAATTGGTGAGATACCAATAAACCTATCTGAAAGTCCGATCCAGGGTACAATGAGTACGGGTCAAAAGCTAGGGAAATGTATGTCGAAAGCATCCTTAATCCCATCCATGGTGGTTAGATATTCGAAACTGAGAGATCAAATCCATTTTATGTTGAATCATGCACAAATTGGTAAATTCATAGGTATAAAGCCATCGGAGAAAGCACTGATACGGTGGATCAACTCTTCATGGAAACTGGAGGGGCATTTTGATCTCCATTTGGGCTCAAAGGGTTTTTTCACGATCTCATTTATCAGTCTAGAGGATAGGAACTGTACCTTAGATGGGGGGGGCTATTTCTGTTATTCTGTTGGTTTGTTCTTGCGGCCTTAGAAAGAGAAATTATGTCATGAACAAGAGGATATGAGAATTTCTTTAGTCTGGATTAGGATGTACTCTCTTCCCAATGAGTATTGGGACCCATAAATATTGGAATATTTGGGAAATTGCTTAGGTAAATTCATCAAGATATCTGAACAAACAAAGATTCAACGTTACACTGCCTATGCTCAAATTTGCGTTTATATAGACTTATCTAAGGAACTGCCAGAAGCAATTAGGATGATATGGGATGATGAGGACTGGACGCAAACCCTAGACTATAAACAAATTCCCTTCAAATGTCGTAGATGTCATGAATACAGTCACTTATTTAGGGAACTCCCTCTGAATGAACCTAAACTGAAGTCAGGGAAGGAAGGAGATCGAGCTGATCAAGGTTTTACAAAAGTCACATCCTAGAAGAGAGGAATCCGGAAACATGAAAATCAAGAAATTCATAAGAAAATTGCTACCTCAAATCCTTTCGGAGTATTGGGAGATAAGAAGGAGGAGACCTTGGAAACAAAGAGCACCATGAATAAGGTCCCCAACCTAGAGAATGAAAATCCTGACCAGAATCATGTAAAAGAGTTAGACCTAGAAAATAAATAACACAGATGAAAGTATGGGACAATAATCTAAGGAGGAACTCGAGGATATGGATCTAGGGGAATTGGATCTAGAAGGGATTGAAAAAGCATGCACAAAGAAATACAAAGGGTACGTTCCCCAACAACAAGTTAGCCTCCTTAAGGAAGCTATTTTTAAATCCAGAGCCTCCAACCTATTGGGTATCAGCTCAGGCTCTCATAAAGAAACAAAAAAGAAAGCTGAGGAGCAGGGGAGGAAGACAGGCTGAAAAAAAAACAAACAAAGGGTTGCAGAAGTAGGAAGGAGGTTGGTCGATTCGAGACAATACCCGACAATCAAATATTCCCTAGGGTTGTAAGTTTTCCCAATGAAGATCCTCTCCTGGAATATTCGAGTCTTAAATAGCTCGATAAAGAATAAAATTCTGAGTAAAAAGATTAAGAAGACAAACCTAGCTATTATCTTCTTGAAATAAATGAAGTGTTTAGCATATCAGATCCAGGAGCTTAAGGGGAGAATCCGGGAAAGATGTGAAAGTATGGGGATAGATGCAAGAGGATTTTCTGGAGGTCTAGGTATCCTTTGGGATCCATTCTAGGTTAACCTGAGTGGGTTTCAAGGGACTCGGTACTCGTTGACAACAGATTTTAGGGTTGTGGGTTTTCCTATCAAGGGGATGTTGACAAATGTATACGGTCCTCAAAGAGTAGGGGATAAATGGGATTTCCTTAGCTATCTCGAAGGTTTGAGGGAGATCTTTCCCAATGCCCACTAGGCGATGGGTGGTGATTTTAACCTAATCACTTCTTTGGAGGAAAAAAAGGGAGGAAGACGTTGTTTAGAGGAAGAATGTGATTGTTTTAGGGAAACCATAGAGGACCTGGATCTGGTAGAAATCACTCCGGGGTAAGGCTGGTTTACCTGGAATAATAAGAGGTCTGGGGATCGACACATAGCATCAAGATTGGACCGGTTTTTAGTCACAGAATCAATAATAGACTTGGGAAGTGAGATCCATAGTGCGACGCTTTTGGGGATGGGATATGATCACTGGCCAATTGAACTTATGTGGAGTGGGCTAGGATCACAATTTAAGTAGTCATTCCATTTTGAACATTTTTTGTTGTAGAATCTGGAATTTGAAGAAAAGATTAAGTCCTGGTAGGGAGAACTGCAGGAGGATAAGGAGCACAGTATGTATAATTTCAAGCAAAACTTGAAGGGTTTGAAAGCCAAGATAAAAAAAAGTGGAATAAATATGAGTTTGATAATATCTTCATTGAAAAGATATGGATGGAGGGTGTATCCATGAAAGTGGGTAACACTTTTTGGCCAAATTTGGCGATGAAAACCTGATTTTTTACTCATGTGCTAGATAGCAGCCCTCGAAACGCATATATTCCATGTGAATTTCGACTTGTAGTAAAAAAACAAATTGTAGAATATTATGTTGGCTTCCCAATGATATTTTTTTTTAAATATTGTGATTTCATTTAATGTTTAAAATTTTGCATTTAATGAACTGTGTCACCTTAAAAATTTGAAGAAGTTAATAAGTGGATTATGTCCAACCCCAATAATTCAATCTTACATTAATAATTTAATAT